>OZ005741.1:142298314-142340814 GCA_963930735.1 Dioctria linearis
CCGTTGTACCACTCATAATATACCGCTTGTTATCATGCGAACTTAAAGCTATCTTCTTTTGCTTGATCGTGTAGACATTGTGGTTATGCGATCGTATGCAGCTCTGATTTGCAGTTAAAAGCTGCTTATTGTTCAGGCATTCAACGTAGTCTTGGAACATTATCTGCCTCTGAACAACATTTGTTTTCATTCCCTTGACTTTCCTTACAGTTTTGCCATCATTTATGGGTAGGCTATACATTTTCGAGCGGAGGCCTGCAAATTCACACATGATGTTCCCGTTCAGCTCAACCTTCATAAGACCAGGAATCTTTTTATTCATGAGCGGTATGTTGAAATGATTATTTGCAGGGTAATCACTTGTATCGAATTTATATTTTCAGCCATAACTTCATATATGTTTCTCTCTTCAATTTCATATATGAGAGAGTCTGCATCGGTATACATGATTTTACATTTATCACCAAACTCGCGCTGCATAAAACTGTAATGGAAGTCGTAGAGGCATGTTTTTGAGATTTCCAAGACTGCCATCCCAATATAGAGTGGCTTATTAAACAACATTTTCAGTCGTTTTAATTCCGCAGCAATTAGGTTCTCATCAAATATTTTCGTACTGTGGAAGTTGGGAGCTGCAATCAGAGCTTTGGCACCATGTCGGCCTTCCCACTTTAGGCAAAACTTGATGTCACTATACTTGCGAACATTTTCCATGGTTTTACCAAACGCAGCATTATTCATCTTTTTATAGCTGTCTTTTTCATGATCGCTGGTAGCCTGTTTTCGTTTGGAGGTATTCAAATCAATGTATGGTTTAAGCGAAGCTGACTGGTACTTTTTTTAGGATGAGGCCATGTGATAAGCATTGTTTCAAATTTCGATAGTGTATAATATATTTTTCTTTATGGTGTAATGTTGTTAAAAGTTTTTCTAATTTTGAACCTTGTTGTGCTGTAGGCTCGGAGCAAAACGGTAAATCTTTATGGTTATCATGCAGATGTGGAGGATAGTCTAAATCAACTTCGAGTATGTATCCAGTTGGTGAATCATCAGGAATTTGGAAAACATCAATATCAAGACTATCAGCCCATTTGAATCCTCCGGTAGGTAAATGCTGTGACATGGCACATCATAAGATTGTTAACATCATAACATATCAAGTATCCTTGTTTTTCATCTGGGTTAAAATCCGGTATATATTTATTGTTGACTTTACTGTATCTTTTGGAATATTGGCTTATACGGCCCCGAATATCTCTCTCTACGAATAGCAGTATATCTACATCAGCTATCAGCTCCAGTTTTACTTTGGTATATTTTAACATTGCATCCCATGTTAGACCTGGCATGGTGTAATAGTATGCAGGATCTAAATTGTACGTCTTCATACAGACATCTCAAATGTTCTCGAAGACATCGACCAATAGAAGGACATCAGTTTTCAGGAATAGATCGGAATATTCGCCAAGTGTCTGTATTTCAAATGTCCTCCACACCTTTTCTGCGCGGATGTATTCCTCAGCAGATATATCACTGTCAGTCATTTTATTATAGAAGTGATCCTGCAACGGTAAGTGTTGGAAATCCAATTTTGTCCAATCGGCAACGAAGCTTTATGGGAAGAAACCTTTGCGCGTAAGTAGTTTAAAGTCATCATCATTCAATTCCTGCCATACAGCTCTTGTAATATTTAATTTATCCATTGGTAGCAATGATGATAGCTTATCTAAGGATTCTGCCATAAAACGGAAGGAATCGATGAATCTGAATTTGATATGACTGTCTTCAACGTGCTTGGTGAACGAAACGTATCTTTCTTTATTTATTGGCAGGAGATCCACTTTCCCAGGAATGGCTGTAGCTATGTCCTTAATAATGAAGTGGGCATCATATCCAGATAAATTGTGAAAAATGACTGGAACTATGATGCAATCTTGATACATGAGATTACATGAATTGTGCGCTGGCCCTCGGTATTTTCCTGTGAAAAGAAATTATGAAAAAAAATGAATTCAATTATGATTCCCAGTATTTACCTGTTAAGTGGCAATGCTCCCGGACTCGTTCCTCATCGGCTGCAAACGTTTTTTCGCATATATGGCAGCAAGTTCTTTCCAAATTCGAACACCGTTCCTCTTTAGTCAGGGATTGCATTGGTCTGATGTTTAGCTTTTCCTGTACAGCTATGGAGACAATTTTATGCCATTCTAATGAAACCATTCTTGACAATTCTTGCCTCGATATGCTCTGTAATATGAGAGCTTAGCATCATGTTTGCAGTGGAAATAGAATCCTATGCTGTGAGCTTCATGTTCCTGGATTCGCTGTGTATTTTGATCGTTTCCCTGAATCGGCTTCAATATTGACTCAAGATCAGCATACACACAAAATGGGACGGGGTTCTTATGGTAATAATTCTTGAATTCTAACCATTTCCTTTCCTCTGTTGGAAACATAATCCTGCAATCTTTTGCTTCTCGCATTCGGGAGTGTGTGATGCTAATTTTTCCGCAGAGTAAAAGTAGAACAAACATCTGTCGCATATATACTTTCTGCTTTTCCTTTTTGAAGTTTGTTTAGATACAAGGCGCGAAAGATCTTTAATACAGCAGAAATGATATCTGCCAGCATCATAATCATCATCATCACTAACGGCCTTCATCATCCGTATGATTTTCATCCTGGTCATTGTCATCTTGTAGCATTAAGAGATTTACATGTCGCTCCATCCTGTGTTTCGTAAGTCTAACTGGAACTGTGGTGAGGAAACGCTCTTTCTCTAGGATGAATACGTTTATTGATAAATCGTTCTGCTCTTCAAATTGCATAATTTGCTTAAGTGTCATGGGAAATGTTATTCCAGTTAAATTTAGTACTGTAGAGTAATGAGGGTATGACGAGGTCCTTTCAGAATTAACATTTGTAGGATAAAGCGCTGATGTTACGGCCCACGCAAAGCAAACGTTATCATTATTTTGTACATTGATGCTATCTTTCTTTGATGCAATCTCTTTTGGTAGAGGTATTAATGAAGATCCTCGGAGCTGTTCAAACTTGTTAATATGTACTGCTAGATGCATTATTGAGTGCAGTGCCCAGCCGCGGTCTTTTTCCTGGAATTCTTCCAGCTGAGTGTTTATTGGATCCAAAATGTTTGATTTAAACCACTCCTCTAAATTATCATCTGCACTAATCGGAGCAGTTCTTGCTGATTTAATGCCCTTTATGTTTTCATTGTCAGCACTTTGTTTAATAAATTCACCGCATAACGTCGTAGAAACTTTAACAGTAATATAACCTTTTAAGGTATTGTTAATGCGACGCGTAAATAATTTGACAGCGTCTTGCATAAATAGCTTCGGATCGATATGTTTTAAATTTGCAATAACACCTTTCCGAAATTCTACCTGCGAACGCTGTATTTATTTCTTCCCACTTTACAAAATCACTTCTTCTTACGCGCTGTGTGATTCCTCCACCTCGACGGGGAGTTCTCAATAGTGCTCTCAATGCTTTAATTTGCTCGCGACAGCTCTCGAAATGTCGTTTCCTAGCACTCTTATTGCACTTCAGAAATGCAACTTAAAATTTATGCATGTCTCTTGCTATTGCAATTTTTAACAATATAGTCTTTATTCTCTGAATTTGTTAAACACTTCGACACCTCCTTCCGCAAGCTTTTAATTATTTCAGAACTTTTATTTACTAGCGCGGTTGTCATTTTTATTTTTTGTATGTTTTTAAACTAACATTGAGACTCACTAAAACTGACTGATGCACCCCAAGAGTTTGCTTGAACTTTTATAGGAACGGTTTGTAAACGTGAATGATCCTGCTGCTACAATAATCATTGCACAGGATGAATTCCAACGAATTTGCTTACAGGCTGGGATGATATCAAATTACGCGATAAACAAAAAAAAATACAAATCATTCAAATTAATTTGATTACTTTATTCTGCTGGTTGAATTTGCAAATACGAATGAGATTGTTTACATGAATGCATTTCAAGATAAAAAGAAAATGTGAAAATTTGTTTACTTTATGTGAATTCCAATGAAACGTTTCGATCGGTAAAATGGTTGGAACAATAAAATTTTTGGATGCCTACAGGAAGTGTGGTATCAAATTAAATGAAAAGAATAAATGTGCTGATATTGCTTAAATTTGTTTACACAGGTGTGCATGACTCATTCAACTAAAATGCGAATTTGTAAACAGGATGCTTACACAGGTGTGTATGAAGCATTCAGCTTAAATGCGAATTTGTTTACAGCGGTGATATCAACTTACATCACAAACAGGGGGAGCATTGGTAAACATTTAATATTTGATACCCAGCACCCCTATAGAAAATGATCCAGAACTTCTGGTATCTACAAATTCCTCGCTAACAAATATTCAAGTAAGAAAACAGCAAATCCAGGGCTACATCATGCAGATATCTACAACTCCCCAGGGTAACTTGAATTATTAATAATATTAACTATATCTGAAAAGGTAAAATCGCTAATATCACAAAAACCAGAGCCCGTAGAGGATTTCTGATAAAAATTTGATTCCCCTTCTAACCGCCTACCACACTAACACCTTCAAGAATCTATTGGCATGAACAAAACTATCCTTAGTAGCCTGAATTATTAATAATATCTATATCTGAAAAGGTAAAATCGCTAATATCTCGAAAACCAGAGCTCGTAGACGATTTCTGATGAAAATGTTATCCCCCCCTAATACCTCCACCCCAACCATCTAGAATCCATTGGCATGAACAAAAATTTCCTACTATTAACTTGAATTATTACTAATATTAGTTCAAAACCAAAAACCTACATTTAGGCGAAGCACCCCCATGAGCAAAAAAAAACTTGAATTATTACTAATATTAACTATATCTAAAAAGGTAAAATCGCTAATATCTCGAAAACCATAACCCGTAGAGGATTTCTAACAAAAATTTTATCCCCCCGCCCCTTCAAACCCCCGCGCCTATAACACCTTCTAGAATATATTGGCATGAACAAAACTATCCTAGCGAGCTACCTTGAATTATTAATAATATTAACTATATCTGCAAAGGTAAAATCGCTACTATCTCGAAAACCAGAGCCACTCCAAAAACTAAAACCAAAATTCAAAAATTCTTTCTTTCTAAAATTTTTAAAAAATTTTTAAAAATGGATGACTTTCTCCTATATGCAAAAGAAGAAAACATCCATAAAATAAAAGAGCTATTACAAACAGAACTAATCATGCAACTCACTTTAGAAATTTTTTTTAAATATTTTTAAAAAATTTTAAATTTATAAATACACCCACTTAGCCACAGGTATTAGCGAAGAAATCCTTTAGTAACGTACTGAGGTCAAATTTAAAAAAAAGGACCACGAGCTAATAAAAATAAATACACCCAATTAACCACAGGTATTAGCGAACAAATCCTTTAGTAACCAACCCCCACCCTAACCCTCTAGAATCCATTGGCATGAACAAAAATTTCCTAGCGTTAACTTTAATTATTACTAATATTAGTTCAAAACCAAAAGCCTACATTTAGGCGGACCACATATCTATCCAAGAAAACCGTAGTACCGGAGCATGTTGGTAGTACCGGTTAATGCCGCTAGTCTCAGTCAAGACCAAACGATACATCCAAGACATGAGCCAGTTAAAGCTCAATGGTGTATACAAGATATAAGCCAGTCAAGACTCAATGGTGCATCCAAGACATTAACCAGTAAGCCAAAACCCAATGGTACATCCAAACCATGAACCAGTTCATCCAAGACACGAACTACATTTAGTATGGACTCAAACCACCTCGCGACACTTTTTGTATGGAAAAAGTGGGCCAGAACCCCCACTACTCTTAAGACACAAGTATGTTGTTTTTAGATCACGAAATCTTGAAGTGCAAGAGAGAAAAGAAATATAAAATCTATTTAATGTCATTTGTAATAGTGGCAGCGAAGCATCTAAGGGACGCCTCTTCGATGGATCCTCAACGAAAATAAGACTATTAGAACACTTATATAATTTTTATTAAAAAGAAGAAAAATATTAAACAGATTAACTAAAAAGGCAAAAAGGGGGGAAGGAACCCACTTTGTAGCTTTAAAAGGAACGTTTTGGTGCCTTGATCGAATAGGAGAATCAAAACAATTTATTATGGTCTTACTGACAATTGCGTTCTTGAATAATCACAGTTTCAAAAGGTGTACCTCGTCAAGTTAAATAGATGTTGAAAATATATGTTGAATTTAATTTTGATTTAGGTTGCGTTTCTTGATAGGGTTACTCATAATCGTTTTCATTGTCCGTAAGTTGTACATGTCCTAGGTACATAGCTTTTATTTTTGTTTTAAATGAATTCACACCTTGCTTTCGCTATGAATTTTAGAAGTATACTTTTGATGCCTAGTTATATAGTATTAAACATATATAAATAATATAAGAATTGTTGATAATTTTTGGGTAAATTCTAAAGTGAAACTGTATTTGGATTTGCAAGAGGAAAAGGGACTTGGAAAAGGTGCAAACAGATAACCACTTATAACTAGATGTTGTCCCTATATGGAAAGGTTTTTGTATCCCCTTAAGAGCATATTGTAATGCAACTATATTTTCTTCCCATCATGAAGTAGTTGATAATGACGGCTATCGAGAACGACAAATTAGTTCCCGAATAAAACTATTATAGCGATATGCAATCTTAGTAGTCTATTTCTCCTCTCACTCTCCTGGAACCCTGTTAACATGAAGGTTGACTAGGTTCGGTACTTCTGTATTTTCAGGTCAACACGGACACTGTAAATGATCTGCCGTCAGTGTCGATTGGGTGGTTGCGGCAAGCAGAGGAAGGCAAGACATCTGCGCCTTCACAAGGATATTGGTAAGTGGAATAAAGGTCCCATCAGGACTGAATGTGTGCTACGGCCTTTTGTTTAGACAGGCACGAATTTATTTTGTATATGGCTGGTCCACAAAAAAAATTCAATTATTTGAACTGTTATCAGAATTGTCAACACAATTTGCATTTCTTAAATACCTGCTCTAAGTTACTTCTTCGTTACTAACCGACATATAATAAGTGTTCTGCCCAATGAGAACACTCAAGAAAAATATTAAGAAGGATGTGGACTATAAATAAGAACGCCGGGGAATATTTTAAAGTCAGTGGTTTATTAAACACACACGTCAAACTTATGCACAAAATTCCAACTAGAACTAAATTTAACAGAACTCAATTTCACTTATATTTAACACACTTTATTTGGATAACTTCACTTAACAATTAAACTTCAATTATGTAAAATGATTCAATAAAATCGCTTACTCACTAGTTTCACTTATTTTTCTAATTTCAATTTCAACACAATACTGTCAAAGCTGTGACAACTTTGAACAATGGCACAATATATATATATATATATATATATATATATATATATAATACGTATGAAATATAGTATATGATCAATAAAAAAAAATGTACTCACCAATTTAAACTATGGAATCGACTTTATGGCGTTGTAATTAGATAGTTAGTGATGATCTTGTTCTAGTCGTTCCCCGGAACAAGATACCTTACTTCAGTCGAGACCCAAAGCAAAGGTGTAATTTGATTAGTAGAATTGTTGTTCTAGTCATTCCCCGGAACAAGATACTTTATTTCAGTCGAGACCCAAAGCAAAGTTGCATTAATAGTGTTTATTCTAGTCGCTACCCAGAATAAATATCTGTATCTCAGTCGACACCCAAGATACAGGTTTGAGATTAGTAAATGTTATTCTAGTTGCTACCCGGAATAACTATCTTTATCTCAGTCGAGACCCAAGATAAAGGTTTGAGTTAGTCTGTGTTATTCCAGTCGCTACCCAGAATATCTATCTTTATCTCAGTCGCTACCAAACATAAAGGTATTGAGTTAGTAAAATCTATTCCAGTCGAGACGCAGAATAAATATCTTTATCTCAGTCGTTACCCAAGGTAAAATTATTATGTTAGTAGAATTTATTCCAGTCGAGACCCAGAATAAATACCTTTATCTCAGTCGCTACCCAAGATAAAGCTGTTGAGTTAGTAATATTTATTCCAGTCGAGACCCAGAAAAAATATCTTTATATCAGTCGCTACCCAAGACAAAGTTGTTGAGTTAGTAAGATTTATTCCAGTCGAGACCCAGAATAAATATCTTTATCTCGGTCGCTACCCAAGATAAAGTTATTAGGTTAATAAATTTAATTCCAGTCGAGACCCAGAATAAATATCTTTATCTCAGTCGGTACCCAAGATAAAGTTATTAGGTAAGTAAATTTCATTCCAGTCGATACCCAGAATAAATATCTCTATCTCAGTCGATACCCAAGATCAAGTTGATTTGTTAATAATTCTATTTTATTACAGTAGTTAAGCTATGGGGATACCAGACCACTTTTTGTATGGAAAAACGGTTCCACTTTTTCCAACTTTTTTGGGGAGGGTCTGGGGCCACTTTTGTGTTGAATATGAGAGTTCTGAACCACTGGGTGCTCTGGGCTATTGGGGTTCTGGGCTACCGGGGGTTCTGGGCTACCGGGGGAGTTCTGAGGCCGCTTAAAGCGTTATCTATGGGGCTACCGGCTCACTTTTTCCATACAAAAAGTGTCCGGAAAATTCAAACTATTTTGCTGGCTCTAGACCAGGGATCTGGGCCACTGAGAGGGATTCCGTCAAGTGGTCTACGTCACAGGGCATTCCTGGGGAATTCCTTTCGTACCGCTGGCTGACCAGGAGATGACGTCATCTGGTTGGCTGATCCCCGTCAGCCGATAATGTAAACAAAATTCGCACAGACCCGAGTAAAGTAAACAAATTGAACGATTCCCAAGTTCTTTAGCTGGAAAAAAACAACAACTGATAAGTTGTATTAGATGAGTACTTATAACAACAACTACAACGTAAGTTGTGGTTAGTCTGTATGCATCTTTTATAAACAAGAGTGATCATAATATTCGATATCTAAAAAGAGATCAAGGCTGCTTGGGATGGTAAGAATGGAAATTAAAGCCTAGAAAATGTTCGGTGTAGGGGTGTGCGTGTACTGAAAAGTCTTATCAGAAATCCTCTACGGGCTATGGTTTTCGTGATATTAGCGATCATACCTTTTCTGATGTAATTCATATTACTCATAATTTAAGTCTAGGCTATTTTTGTAAGCATTAAGTTGAGAATTAGTTAGAAGCTTTGATGAGCTATAATATTAATGTAGGGTGACTTAGATGAGTAATGAAAATTGTATAGGTGCAGCCTTGTTAGAAAATGTTTAGTCTTCAAGTGTAATGGCATGATTGGTAATTTTAAATCAAACAAATTCGCACAGTTGAGAAAAGTAAACAAGTTGAGCGATTGTTTTTTGTGTCTATTAGAAAGTCTTCCGCTCAGTAAAAACCTTATCAGCAATGCTGCTGCATATTTATATCCTCTAAGGTATCATCATCCGAAATGGTGTTGTATCAGGAAGGCACGGCTTCATGATCCAAGGCTTAAATATAACTGAAATTCATAAAAAAATGTTGAATCGATGACAATAACAGTAAGCTGCAGTAATATTGGGATGGATTTAAGGGTTTAATAAAAGAAGGCGGTAGTATGATATGTTGATTTGAGGAATATCTTAGATGATTAGTGGTAGTAGTATGGGTGCAGTAATAGCCTTATCAACAATTCTTTTATGATCAAGTGTAATGGCATGATCAATGTTGCCACCTGAAATCTGTCTAGAGTATCTTTTTAGCGTAGCCCGAAAGTGGTTTGCGTAGATACACCTTATAGAAAATGTAAAATCTTACCAATTTAAATCTTTACAGGAATATATTGCTATGATATTAATATAGTATGATATGTGGACTTACATGAGTAGTGGAAGTCGTATGGGTGAAGTAAAAACCTGATTTTTTGGTGATCTGGTATAATGGAATGTTCAGTGTTGCCATACGAAATCTTGCTAGTGTAACTATTTAGCAAAGTGATCTTTCCTGGTTAGGCGAAGAGAGTTCGACAGCAAAATCCCATGTTATTTCTTATGGATGTCCAAATTTACTTTTGCAATTATCTCGCCCTAACACATCATCTGTCTCTCTCTAACACATATGCTTGAAGTGGACCTTGGTCATATACTTGCCTGCTTGGAGATTACTTATCAGTTGTTTGCTTTATTTGCTAGAGTACAGTGGGCTATACACATTTGACTTAGGTTGAGAGTAGGTTAAATTAAAAGCATTGATGATAGCAGACAGTGCTATGATATTAAGTAATGCAAATTGTATGGGAGCAGTAAAAGAATAATTTTTGGTTGTCAGGTGTAATGGCATGACTTAGCAGGTAATTTGATATTACCTTTTGCCAAGATCGTGGTGGTTCAGATTGGGTTAAGTTTATGGTGCTCGAAGTTTATTTTATGGGCGGTGGGCGTGCATAATATACTAGAAAGCTTTAGTGAACACCATACTTTTCACCCAGCTGACTCTGCCAAAACATCTATGTCGCTCCAACATAAATCTGTGTTCATATTTTCGGCGGACATGATAGCTTGAAATTATCTTATGGGTATTGGTCAATGAGGAAGTCTATAGGTCTGGGATCAACAAATATTTTGAGAATAGGTTAAGTTTGGTGATGCTTGAAGTTTCTTTTATGTATGGCAGGTGCGCATAATATAGAAAAAAGTTTTAGCGAATACCATATATTTCAACCATAACGTTCTAACACACAACATCTGTCTCGCTCTAAAACACATGTCTAATGTAGACATGATCGCTTACATGCCAGCTTGGAGCTTTATGTTATTAGTTGCTTTATTGATATGCTATGGCTGGCTGGAATTATCATGCTTGTGTTGGGCTGGTCTGTATACTAGGTGGATGAGAGCTTTAGCGACAATATGCTATCGTTTACTTGCCAGTTTGGAGATTGGTGTTATCAGTTGTTTGCTTTATATGCTCTGACTGTCAGGGGTTATCACGTGTTGAGCTGGACTGGATGAATACATCTCTAAAAATAGATCACGTGAAACTGCTGCGAAACCTTGATGACCTATGATATCAATGTGGGATGACATTAATATAGTATGATATGTTGACTTAGATGAGTTTTGAAAGTTGTTTGGGTACAGTAAAAGATTTTTCATCAAATTTTTGGTGATAAGGTGTAATGGCACGACCAGTGTTGCCACACGAAATCTTTCTAGAGTACCTTGTTAGCCTAGCCTGAAAGTGATTCGAGCAGACACATCTGAAAAAATTACATAATATGATAAAGAAAGTTTCATGATATATATTAAAAGGGATGCCAATGGATTACATAAGGAAAGTAGGTTCACTTCATCTGCAAACAGCAAATATGGCTGAAATCGACACACGGTGTGAGCAATAATCATTCTTGCTTCAATTATCACTATTAAGCGACGTGTGCCGCAGAAAATATATTAAGTCTAGTCTAGTCTAAAATATGTATTGTAATTAAAAAATTGTATTATGGTTATAATGCCATTTATTGAAATAATTTATTTTAATTGTATTATAGCTTAAGTCTAAACTCTTTTTTCTTTAGTTCAGCAAAGCCAAGATTTCATAGATACAGATTGGTCCTTATAATGAATATTCGTTCTTTGTGCACCATTTTCACAAATAACATCTCTCCGTCTTTACTTTTTGCGATCTTTGTTGGAATCTTGTGATTTTTCGACCTGTTGGTAGGGGACAGTCGACTCGTTTTTGGATGAAAAACTTTCTTCTTTATTTCTGGAAAGCATCGATTTCATAGATGTAGACTGAGCCTTATATGAATATTCTTTACTCCTTTCGTCCGTAGGCTTTAGAAGGTTTGTAGTTTCCTTAGAACTCATGTTGAAATTATTGCGTAATTAGCTTGCCAAGAAACAGTGATCTGTTTGGGTAAAGAGCAAAATATCAACTGAAAAACAAGTTATGAAACTACTATTTATATGTATTTGACAAATCGTCTTGGAGGCAGCAATTTGTCCTTGACCTCTGACGTCACCTTAATCTTTGAAACCGAAAGTGTCTGCTCTTGGGTTCACTTGGATGGTGATGAGTAGTGCAAGTTGTATGGGAGATTATAATTAGCTGTGACTAAACAGTAAAGAAGAAGATTTCTGGTAACAGTATGTCAGCATAATCTTACAGGTGGAAGAAAATTTTATAAGAATCTCGTAGCTGCATTTCCTTATAAACCTTATATAAATTCATATGTACACAAACAGAGCTATAGATTGTTCTAGATGAAAGCACATTCTATTAGATCGGAAAATAAATATCAGCAAAATGAAAGGCTATAAGAATTTGGTGGCAGTATGTTCCATACAAAATCTAACAGGAAATTTTGATTACATACAGCTCTGTACCATAAGATTATAAGAATTAATACTTTTTAATTTTTAATAAATGATATTTTTTCTATATGGCCTTCTTTTATTCAATTTCCCATACTAAATCCACAACTCCCAAATAATGTTTGACCACTACAACGGGTGGTGGTGGTGGTTGCCTGCTCTCTGATGGCGCTTTGAAACGGATATTTGGCGCGTGGCCTCGGAGGTTTCAATTTAACGCTGACCGCTGACGTCACCTTGACGTATGAGATCAACCGGAAATGAGGTCAGATAACAGCTTAACAGCGTTTCAAAGAGCTCTGATAACAGCTTTTAAAACAGCTCTGATAACAGCCTAACCGCTTTTAAAACAGCTCTGATAACAGCTTAACAGCTTTTAGGCAGCTCTGATAACAGCTTAACAGCTTTTAAACAGCTCTGATAACAGCTTAGCAGCTTTTCAAACAGGTCTGATAACCGGTAACGAAGCGTGGAAGTAGTGCTTGGCTATTTTCATTTATAGAAAGAAATCTAAAGATATCCATACATCAGATTGAAGGCTTTTCGCCCGCAAGAGCCCAGGAATTGAATGGACCAGAATTGGAGCATTTTTTAAACTTTCAAGAACTGTTATGGCAGAAAATAATCTTCTAGAACGACCTGAAAACATTTACAATACGAATGAGAGTGGTGTGCAGTTAATAAATAAGCCTGGAATACTGTACTTGTCATAGCGAGGGTTGTTTTTTCCTCATGTATTAATAATGAAAGGTGTCAATAAAAAGCCAGAATTCACTGATGGTCTTCTACTAAATTCAATGATGGTCTTCCACCAAATTCAGTGATGGTCTTCCACCAAATTCTGAAGTCTATATGAACTGGAAATCATCCTAAAGCAATTTGGATCTTTTCTTTAAGTGGGTGAAAGAACATCTCTTACCTGAAAAGGCCGCAGGAAAAGTCTTACTAATTTTAGATCGGCATACTTAACAGCAACGTTATAGAGAGCCGGAGCTGTTTACCTGTTATCAGAGCTATTTGAAAAGTTGTTAAGGTATTATCAGAGCTGTTTAAAAGCTGTTAAGCTGTTATCAGAGCTGTTTAAAAGCTGTTAAGCTGTTATAAGAGCTGTTTGAAAAGCTGTTAACCTGTTATCAGAGCTGTTTACCTGTTATCAAAGCTATTTGAAAAGCTGTTAAGCTGTTATCAGAGCTGTTTAAAAGCTGATAAGCTTTATCAGAGCTCTTTAAAAGCTGTTAAGCTGGTATCGGAGCTGTTTTAAAAGCTGTTAAGCTGTTATCAGAGCTGTTTGAAAAGCTGTTAAACTGTTATCTGACCTCATTTCCGGTTGATCTCCTACGTCAAGGTGACGTCAGAGGTCAGCGTGAAATTGAAACCTCCGAGGCCACGCGCCAAATATCCGTTTCAAAGCGCCATCAGAGAGCAGGCACCCACCACCACCACCCGTTGTAGTGGTCAAACATTATTTGGGAGTTCCGGACTTAGTATGGGAAATTGAATAAAAGAAGGCCATATAGAAAAAATATCATTTATTAAAAATTAAAAAGTATTAATTCTTATAATCTTATGGTACAGAGCTGTATGTAATCAAAATTTCCTGTTAGATTTTGTATGGAACATACTGCCACCAAATTCTTATAGCCTTTCATTTTGCTGATATTTATTTTCCGATCTAATAGAATGTGCTTTCATCTAGAACAACAATCTATAGCTCGGTTTGTGTACATATGAATTTATATAAGGTTTATAAGGAAATGCAGCTACCAGATTCTTATAAAATTTTCTTCCACCTGTAAGATTATGTTGACATACTGTTACCAGAAATCTTCTTCTTTACTATTTAGTCACAGCTAATTATAATCTCCCATACAACTTGCACTACTCGTCACCATCCAAGTGAACCCAAGAGCAGACACTTTCGGTTTCAAAGATTAAGGTGACGTCAGAGGTCAAGGACAAATTGCTGCCTCCAAGACCATTTGTCAAATACATATAAGTAGTAGTTTCATAACTTGTTTTTCAGTTGATATTTTGCTCTTTACCCATACAGATCACTGTTTCTTGGCAAGCTAATTACGCAATAATTTCAACATGAGTTCTAAGGACACTACAAACTTTCTAAAGCCTACGGACGAAAGGAGTAAAGAATATTCATATAAGGCTCAGTCTACATCTATGAAATCGATGCTTTCCAGAAATAAAGAAGAAAGTTTTTCATCCAAAAACGAGTCGACTGTCCCCTACCAACAGGTCAAAAAATCACAATATTCCAAGAAAGATCGCAAAAAGTAAAGACGGAGAGATGTTGTTTGTGAAAATGGTGCACAAAGAACGAATATTCATTATAAGAACCAATCTATATCTATGAAATCTTGGCTTTGCTGAACTAAAAAAAAAAGAGTTTAGACTTCAGCTATAATACAATTAAAACAAATTATTTCAATAAATGGCATTATAACCATAATACAATTTTTTATTTACAATACATATTTTAGACTAGACTAGACTTAATATATTTTCTGCGGCACACGTCGCTTAATAGTGATAATTGAAGCAAGAATGATTATTGCTCACACCGTGTGTCGATTTCAGCCATATTTGCTGTTTGCAGATGAAGTGAACCTACTTTCCTTATGTAATCCATTGGCATCCATTTTGATATATATCATGAACCTTTCTTTATCATATTATGTAATTTTTTCAGATGTGTCTGCTCGAATCACTTTCAGGCTAGGCTAACAAGGTACTCTAGAAAGATTTCGTGTGGCAACACTGGTCGTGCCATTACACCTTATCACCAAAAATTTGATGAAAATACTTTTACTGTACCCAAACAACTTTCACAACTCATCTAAGTCAACATATCATACTATATTAATGTCATCCCACATTGACATCATAGGTCATCAAGGTTTCGCAGCAGTTTCACGTGATCTATTTTTAGAGATGTATTCACCCAGCCCAGCTCAACACATGATAACCCCTGACAGCCAGAGCATATAAAGCAAACAACTGATAGCACCAAGTTCGAAACTGGCAAGTAAACGATAGCATATTGTCGCTAAAACCCTCATTTACCAAGTATACAAAACCAGCCCAACACAAGCATGATAATTCCAGACAGCCATGGCATATCAATCAAGCAACTGATAACACAAAGCTCCAAGCTGGCATGTAAACGATCATGTCTACGTCAGATATGTGTGTTAGAGCGAGACAGATGTTGAGAACGATATGGTTGAAATATATGGTATTCACTAAAACTTCTTACTAGATTATGCGCACCCGCCATACATAAAAAAACTTCAAGCATCACCAAACTTAACCTATTCTCAAAATATTTGTTAATCCCAGACCTATAGACTTCCTCATTGACCAATACCCATAAGATAATTCCAAGCTATCATGTCCACCTAAAATATGAACACAGATTTGTGTTGGAGCGACATAGATGTTTTGACAGAGTCAGCTGGTTGAAAAGTATGGTATTCACTAAAGCTTTCTAGTATATTATGCACGACCACCACCCATAAAATAAACTTCGAGCAACATAATCTTAACCCAATCTCAACCTGACAACCAAGTCATGCCATTACACCTGACAACCAAAAATTATTCTTTTACTGCTCCCATACAATTTCCAATTCTTGTAAAGCTTTAAATTGGTAAGATTTTACATTTTCTATAAGGTGTATCTACGCAAAACACTTTCGGGCTACGCTAAAAAGATATACTCTAGACAGATTTCAAGTGGCAACATTGACCATGCCATTACATTTGATCATAAAAAAATTGTTGATAAGGCTTTTACTGCACCCATACAACTACCACTAATCATCTAAGATATTCCTCCAATCAACATATCATACTACCGCCTTCTTTTATTAAACCCTTAAATCCATCCCAATATTACGGCAGCTTAATGTTATTGTCATCGATTCAACATTTTTTTATGAATTTTAGTTATATTTAAGCCTTGGATCATGAAGCCGTGCCTTCCTGATACAACACCATTTCGGATGATGATACTTTAGAGGATATAAATATGAAGCAGCAATGTTGATAAGGTTTTTGCTGAGCGGAAGACTTTCTAATACACACAAAAAAAAGTCGCTCAACTTGTTTACTTTTCTCAACTGTGCGAGTTTGTTTGATTTACAATTACCAGTCATGCCATTACACTTGAAGACTAAAAATTTTCTAACAAGAGTAGTGATAATATGGGGGTTCTGGACCAGTGCAAAAATGTGTAAAAAAAAGTCCATATAAAAAAAAACGTTGAGGTGCAAAATGCACATTTGTCTGAAATTTGTATGGAAGAATTGTTGAGAGCACCCAAAAAAGTGCTGAGGTGCAAAATGCACATTTGTCTGAAATTTGTATGGAAGAATTGTTGAGAGCACCCAAAAAATATCACTAAAGTACTGAGGTGCAAAATGCACATTTGTCTGAAATTTGTATGGAAGAATTGTTGAGAGCACCCAAAAAATATCACTAAAGTCCATATAAAAACGTTGAGGTACAAAATGCACATTTGTCTGAAATTTGTATGGAAGAATTGTTGAGGGCACCCAGGATGTCACCCAGAGATAATTTCTAAAAATATTTTGGCAAATTAGCGCTTTCTTGTTGATAAGAATTGAACCGAATATTTTCGGTATATTATTATGTAATGTGATTTTGGGGGGTATATGATGGATGTTGAGGTGAATGAATGAAGCGATGAAAAAAATATATCAGCTCAGAGATAGGTAGCAGAGAAAATTTTGTGGTCTGTTGGAAAGAAGTTTGACCTAGAGATGCCCTGTTGCCGATTTTGAGGATATTGCGGTTTATGACATTAATTAAAGTTTCTAAAACTGATTGCGGTAAATTCGCATATAAAAGGAGCATTTTATTGAGATCTAATTACAGTAGAATTTCAAGTTCTGTGAATTTTGTAATAGTACATTCAAATGAGATGAATTCCTTCGAATGTTCGGTTTGTCAGAAGGCTTTTACGCGAAATTCTTCTTTAAAAAGGCATTATAGAGCAATGCATAGCGATGAATATATGTGTGAAGTTTGCGGTGAAAGTTGTAAAAGTGTGTCGGGTTTAAATAAACATCAGAGGGCAGCTCGTTCAAATCCAATGAATTCCAAAAGTAAAAGTGCCAAAGACAGTGTACAGAGTACAACGATTTCTAATAGAGTCTTATTAGAAGCTAGCACTTCAAGTGCTAACGCACAGCCAATCTATTGTAAAACGTGCAAAGTAGCAATTGGTTTTAAAGAATGGAGATACCACACTCGAACCAATAACCACAAAATAAAAGCTGCAGAGTCCGTAAGCAATAATTTAAAAGTGCTTAAAGCGCGTTTAATGATAGAATAGAGACATTGGTGTTTGAAAATAGAGACGAGTCCTTACTAAATCCTAAAGATTTTTCAAACACTGCCAGAGAAACAGTCTTAGATGCATTAAATAAAACGTTGGAAAAGCATGATTGTATCAAATTTAACATGGAACTCTTCTGTGAATATATGAAAGTTATAAATGATGAAAAAGACGATTTAGTTACATCAGTCAAGTCATTTAATTCAAAGATGAATTTGATAATCCTCAAAGAAGATTTGGAAAAAGCATATGAAGAAATGTTTGAAAAAATTATGATAAAAATTGAGGAGTTTCAAGAGCGAGATAGTGGTTGGAGTCTCTTAAGGATTTGTTATTTTGAAGTTAATGTGAATCAATTTAGGCCGCTCAAAGGAGGATCACAATATTTGGAGTTGCCAGACTTTTTAGTTAAAAAACATGCTTGTGTAAATGTGAAAAACAATGATGTCTTCTGTTTTAAGTGGGCAGTTATTCCGGCATTATATACAGTAGAGACACATGGAGAGCGCACATCTTCCTATGAAATAAATGATATTTCAACAAACACCATAATTCTTAAAAATGGCATTACGGTACAATTTATGGATTTAGAATTTTCGTTGAAAGTAACGGATATCAGATATTTTGGAGAAATGAGTCCTAATATAAGCGTGAACGTTTTCGGATACGAAGAGAGTAGAAGCAATAAATATAAACTTGTTGGACCGTACTACTTCACCGCGGAGGAAAAGTCAACCCATATAAACTTATTATTAATTCAAAATAATGACCTCTCTCATTTCGTTTGGATTAAAAATATATCTAGGTAAAGTATATTTACTATATGTAAAATATTATTCAATAACTAATTTTGTGTTTTGTTAAACAGACTAATTCGTCAGCAAGTCACTGGTAGCAAGAATCGAATCTTCCTTTGCTACACATGTCTCCAGCATTTTTACAGTCAGGATGCGTTAAAGAATCACAAAAATGAATGTTACAGAACTGTCACCGTGATGCCTTCACCGGAGAAATCATATTTAAAATTTGAGACACATCACCGAAAAATAGAGGTAGCATTACCATTTGTTATTTATGCAGATTTTGAATGTGTTCTGCAAAGTATTGATACTTGCTTTCCTAACCCATCTCTCTCTTCAACTACTAATGTACAAGAACATGAACCTTGTGCATTTTTATATTATATTAAATGTTCATTTAGTAATAGTTTAAACAAGTTTAGAGTATATAAAGGTAGGAATTTGGCTCAAAAATTTATTGAAATGCTAGTTTGCGACTTTAAATATTTATATAGCGAATACATAAGTAAACCCAATCCGATGAATCCTTTGTCATTGGAAGAACGACGTAGACAAAATGAAAGTATGACATGTCATATTTGTGGTACAGAGTTGGGGTTTGAAAGAGTTGCCGACCACTACCACTTAACTGGAAAGTATAGAGGACTAGCTCATAATAACTGTAATTTACAATTTCAAATCCCCAAATTTTTTCCAATATTCTTTCATAACCTTTCAGGATATGAGTGTCATTTATTTGTTAAGTCTCTTGCTGAAATTAAGGGAGATATTAGTATTATTCCGCTTAATAAAAAAGTATACATCTCAATTTCAAAGAGGATTTATATCAACGATTCAGAGTCAATTGAGTTAAGATTTCTTGATTCAAGCAGATTTATGCAATCAAGTCTTGAGTCATTAGCAAGGGACCTACCAATAAAAGATTTTCATGCTGTCTTTCACTTTTATGATAAGAAAAGGGATTTTCCCATATGAGTAGGTACATAAATTCTTGGGACCGTTTAGATGAAACCAGACTTCCTTCTCAAGAAAAATTTAATAATAATCTAACAAACACCAAATGTTCGAATGACGACTATAAGCACGCACAATCAGTTTGGGATAAATTTCATTGTAAAAATTTGTGGGATTATTTAGAGCTGTATCTAAAAACAGATGTGCTACTCTTAGCAGATATATTTGAGGAAAGGTTTGCATTAGCATTTACTCTTTAGATCCTTGCCAGTATTATACTATTCCGGGTCTTGATCTCTTTACTGATATAAACATGTTCAATTTTATTAAAAATGGTATAAGAGGAGGTATTACTCAGTGTTCTTGCAGACATGCAATAGCTAATATCAAACACAACTTTGATGAATCAATCCCATCGCGCTATATAGCGTATTTAGATGCTAATAACTTATATGGGTGGGCCATGTCGCAATCACTTCCTCATTCAAAGTTTCAATGGGTTGATGGCAAAGACATTAATATTCTCGATATTCCTGAAGATTCCGATGTGGGATATATTTTCGAAGTAGATTTGGATTATCCAATATCAAAGCATGATGAGCATAATTCTTTACCATTTTGCCCCGAAAACAAGAACACACCAAATTCAAAATTTTGTAAATTGATTACAGATTTAACATCCAAATCCCGATATGTAATTCATTATAGGAATCTACAACAATGTCTCGAGCATGGAATGAAAATCCTAAATATTGGTAGAGTGTTACAATTTAAACAATCGCCCTGGTTGAAAACTTATATTGATATTAATACTTATCACCGTACACAAGAACAAAATGCATTTAAAAAAAAAATTTCAAGTTGTTAAATAACGCAGTATATGGGAAAACCATGGAGAATGTTGATAAGAGAAAATACATTGAAATCGTTACAGAATGGGAAAGTTGTGGTACGCGTTTGGGAGCCCGTTCCGTAAAAGCTAAGCCCAATTTTCACAGTTTATCTCAATTCACTGATGACATGGTAGCCATTCAATTAAGTAGAGCTCAAACTTTTTAAAATAAACCTATTTACTTAGGATTTTGTATTCTTGAATAGTCTAAGTTGAAAATGTACAATTTCCATTATGAATATATGAAACCAAAGTACGGAAACAATGTGATTTTGAACTATATGGATACTAATTCCTTCATATACACTATAAAAACTAAAGACTTTTATAATGACATTCTAGATGATTTAGATAATCATTTTGATACATCTGAGTATCCCCCCGAAAACCGTTACAATATACCACAGAAAAGAAAAAAGTTTTGGGTTACATGAAAGATGAAGCAAATGGAAAAATAATTAAAGAATTCATTGGTCTTAGAGCAAAAATGTACTCAATAGATATTGATGCCTCTAATGTAATAAAAAGAGCTAAAGGCATCAAAAGAACTGTTTTAGAATCCATAGATTTAAAAGATTACAGAGATTGTTTGTATAAGAAAAAATTATTATATGGTAATATGTTATTATTTAGAACTAAGGCACATAATATATATACTCAATGTGTTAATAAACTAGCTACTTAGATGATAAAAGATTTACTCGAGCAGATGGAGTCTATACGCTTGCTTGGGGCCATTACAAATTAGTTATAGAAGGAAATCAATAAAAAATGTTTAATTTGGTTAAAAATAAAATGTTTTATTTATTATTTACATATTTTTTCCCTTATTTCTAAAATCTAAAAAGCTTTTTAGCAGGTACACATTTTCCTGTGCACATTGTCCTTTGTGAATTAAACAATATGGATTATTGCTATAAAAAAATTTTAGACGTGTTAAATTTGGACACTGAAATTCATCTTCCATATTATATATGGTTAGACCTCCTCTGAATGTATCGTTTAGCCAAGAAACTTTATCAGACCCTTTTACGTATATCACTTTGTGTTGTTTTAATAATGGAGCTACAAGAGCATATAAATGATGGTAAGGAACATGACCGTCGTCCCAATAGAAACCATTGTAACTATCATGTAACCATGCTGCTTCTTTTCTCTTTGCTTTTGTTAAATCCTTAAATCTGAATGGAGGTTGAAAAACAAAGTGCTGCATTTCATTCCCACTAGTCAAAATAGCTAACTCCTTCACTATGAATTTGTTATATTGATCTTTAAATCCTTGAATATCCACTATTGCTGTCATTCTTTCCTTAAATTATTTTTTTAACCTCACTCGTCAGTGAGTAAGCAAAAGTAAGCAATATGCTGTTGTGCTTGGTGGGATATTACTATTTGTTTTGAATTGTAGTCGGATATCGACCGGTCCTGATTTAATTGACTCATTTTGATGAGAGCAATCTATAACTATAATAGGAGCGCTCTCTTTGAATTTTTCACGAGTAAGCAAAGGTTGTGTCTGACGACCATAATAAGACTGCGGAAACTTTGCATACATGCCATACAGTAAGGCATAGCGGTTGCGATCAAATTTAATATTTAAATCATCATAAGGAAATGTCATAAGGTCAAACTTGCTTGCATCTTTAGACTTTTCATTCTTTCGAGCAGTTTGAAGCGCTAAAATAACATATCGGGGTTTTTCTAATTGCGTTGATGTTTTAATTGTCCATGTATGATGAACAGCTTCAGGTAATACAGGATATTCATACATATCCCAACTTCGAAAACTCATTTGAATTGGACGCCCGTTATTAATGATTTTTAACAACGCTAATTTCTCTTCATCAGCTACACTAATATGTGGAATGCACAATTTTAATTTAAAAATGTCGATTTTGACATCATCAGTGTGTGAAATGAATGCATTTTCATCACTTCTGCTTCGAATTAGAATTATCTCATGCTTGGCATTTACAACAATTTTTGTATAGTCTTCAGCAAAACCAAGACACATTTTTAAAGGAATACAAAAATTGAAAAATCCTTTTGCTGGTGTTATTGGGTTATTTGGCAACCAGCACGCATTTTGTAGCATATTGCTTTCATTATGGGTAAGAGATATGTAATTTTTTAAAGTTGATGCAAATCCTAGATTTCTGGTACGATCAATTTCTACACCATTTAATTCATATCGAATTTCTTTAAAAAGGAAGGATGTAGCATTGTTTGTTAAATTCGCTTTTGCTGCTGCAGTCCCATCCGTTTTCGTTATCGCTCCTTCTATATAAATAAAACTTTCGTGAGGTAAAATGTATAAGTCTTGATGTTGCACAGAAATTCGAACTTCGTCACTATTTTTAAACGATGTTAAAAAAGGAGAATAGCTATGATATTCAAATTTTGTAATGCTATTATCATAGCTTACACCTCGAGTCATATCAAGTATTTCGCTCATTTTGTTAACTTAAAACCAAGAGATCGTAAAAACTGTTGATTAACTGATGTTAACTTTGATCTTAACTGTAGCGCAGGCGTTGGTTGACTAGTTGATCTAATACTTTCATACTTGCTTTTATTCTCATGAATTCTGTTATATATTAGCATACTGGAGCTCCAAATGCAACCTAATAGTAATCGTTTCTCCTCTAAAGTTTATGAGGTCACCGTCTTGATCGACTAGCTTCAGCGTAAGCGAACTTATTCTCTTGACGGTTACAGGTAAATTAATAACATTTCTTGGAACTTCAACTATTTTATATCCTGGCCCCACTTTAGGAGAAAATTCATATAAAGTGTGTACTTGTGTGTTATTTATGAATGAACCTGCTATTAAATTACATTCGACTCGTATCACATTAACTTTAATTATATTTATCGGTAAGTCAGATTCATGCACAATATTTGAACTCAATTCTCGTTTACTAAATCCTAATAATGATCCAACAGAATTCAATTTGTTGAAAAACACTTTCTCAGTACTTATAACTTCACTTTTCAAAGTATTATTATTAGCTTTAATAGATACTTTTGGTTTAGATTCAGTTTTGTCTAACTCATTTTTTATGAGTTGTGTAATATCATCAATTTCATAATTTTTTCATTTCCTATATGAAACAAGTAATTTTTGCTATCAACGTTAGGTATTGAATTATAAGTTTGGAAATCAATGAGTCCACATACATAGTCTGTAGTCAAATCTATCGGTGGAAAATATTCAGCTGCCAGCACAGACGAATTTCCAGTTAAGGTTAGTGTTAATGACATGATAGTTCTAAATGAAATGACATTTTATTAAATGCAACAATGTATTTATACTTCTTATTAACAATTCAGATATTTTCTTACTAAACTTAATTTTATTTAACAAGTTTGCGATGACTATATAAAAATTCCAGACATAAATGTCCGCAATTAACTGTTTCATAATTTTGATTTTGTATACTATATTTTTCCCTAAGTACTGCAGGATTTCTTTTGGTGGTTGTAAATTTCCAAAGCTATCAAAGTACTCAATTTCTGAACCATTTTTATAATACGCTACCCAATGGCTACCAGGACCTGATATAGAGTCCAAATTAATAATTCCACATTCGCATCTTTTTGTTTTCTTAGGGAGATTATCTCGCATAAAGACTCCTCTAAAATGTGGAATGTGTTTTGTATATTTGTGTAAATCGAATTCATTTAATGGTCGGTTGGGCAGCGTTTTCAAAAGTTTTTTGAAGGTTGATTTAAAAAAAGTCCAAGTCCTTTTCTATAAGGCTTCAAAAATAGGCCGCTCCCCTTCTTCCCCAAAGCAATAGCTTCTATCGTTTCATTATGTCGACTTGATTCCTTAAGTTGTTGCTTAGCACTTGTAGCATCATTAGCTACCTTTGCAATACCAGCTGCACCACCTACTAAAGCGCCGAGTGCTGAGAGTCCAGCAAAAATAGGGATGAGTGGTAAAATTCCTCCAACTTTTGGTATAGGAATTACGCGAGGTGTTCTTACATACTTCTTTGTTCTCTTAAATACATCTTTAGTAGCAGCAAGCGCAAGGGATATGGCTTCTTTTAGCGAATCTGGTTTTTTCGCTTTTAAAATATTTCTTGCTTCACGAACACCTGTTTGAAATGCTAACCAGGTTTTCTTCTTCTTCTTAGGACTAGCTTTACTTCTATTTAGCCCCATTCCGAATTTCACTTTTGTTTTCATCGCGTTTGTCACAAGCCAGGCATTAACTCGTTCTCCAAGCGCTGCGTCTCTAGATTTTACACGTTGCCAAGCTTTTCCGGTTAATATTCGATCATCAATATTTTTGAATTTGGAATATGCGATGTCGTGCTCTTTACAAGCTCTGTCAAGGGAATTAATTCCAGGATCACCTCTAGCTATTCTTTCCTGCAATTTGGTACCAGGACCGCAATACTGATATCCTGGTAGATGAAGCTCAAAAGTTAAATTGCTAATAGCAGTGTTTAGCAGACCACTTCCTTTTCGACTTTTGCGTTGGGGGTAAAAAATCCGAGATTTTTTATGTTCTATCATTCAAATAGAAAAATTCTCTTAACAGACGTCCTTACAGCGTCATAATCTGATTAAGACTGATATAAAAGAAAGAGTTTCCTTAATGAATAAGACAGTTCTCATGATGAAGTTCATAAAGCAGAAGGAATCCCTATCAATCAAAAACCTAGACATAAAATCTGAAAACTTGAAGAAAAGGTATAGCCCACTTTTATCAGATAATATAAGAGCCATAGTTGTTGGACCTTCTAACTGTGGTAAAACAAATCTCATGATTGGTCTTATTGAACATCCGAATGGTCTCAAATTTGAAAATATTTACATTTATTCAAAATCATTATACCAACAGAAATATCAGTACCTACAACGAGTATTGCGTCCTTTATCTGGGCTAGGCTACCATACATTTTCAGATAATGGCGACGTTATTTCACCATAAGAAGCCAAACCTAATTCGGTTTTTATATTTGATGATGTAGCATGTTGAAAACAGAACAATATACGCTCTTATTTTTGAATGGGTCCACATAATAACATCGATTGCTTTTATCTATGTCAAACTTATACTCATATCCCAAAACATTTAATACGAGATAATGAAAATCTTCTTATTTTATTCAAACAAGATGAAATGAATCTTAGACATGTTTACAACGATCATGTAAGCACTGACATGACATTTGATAATTTTCGCATTATTTGTGCTGAATGTTGGAAAGTTAAATATGGATTTGTAGTGATAGATAAGGATAGCACCCTGGACAGGGGGTGCTTCCGCAAAGGATTTGACACATATATCGCTCCTTAAATATTATTCAGATTCGGATTCAATAATTTTCATATATCAATTAAGGCAGTTAACAGACCAGTTCAAAGCTGTTCAAAGACCAGTTCAAAGCAGTTCATAGACCAGTTTAAAGCAGTTCGTAGACCAGTTCAAAATCAGTTCATAGACCAGTTTAAAGCAGTTAATAGAGCAGTTCAAAAGCAGTTCGTAGACTATTTTCAAAGTAGCATTCTGAATTCAGATGGGGAAAAATACAAAGCCTCATGTCAATAGGAAGGAATTGATTAAAGACATTATAAAAGTTAGAAATACTATAAAAAAGAAATTCCGAGCCCTGAGAACTGGGCAAGTGCAGACTGAAGCTCATCTTGAGGAAACGTTCAAACCTATAGCAAAGCCCCTTCAAGAGTTCATGACTAAAGTAAAACATGATTCAAAGGATGGAGTACCTATAACAGAGCCCCCTCAAGAGTTCATGACTAAAGTAAAACATGATCCAAAAGATGAAATTAAAGTTTAATACAAAGACGATTATTACGATGACATGAAATCAACTCCTAAAATAAAATTTCCTAAAATTTACCCGACATGTACACCAACAAAGCACATAGACTATTCATTTCTGTCAGAAGATGAGTTTGCAACACCTACTCATTCAAGAACTCTGATAGAGAAAGCAGATTCTATACATAATCTATCAAGCGGATTAGTTGATCGGTATTTTAAGTTATATATGGAAAAAAATCCGAAAATTGACTACACATATGGAATTCATTTGTACAATGATGAATGGAAAATTGGCAATTCAAAGATATTAGTCCAAGAAGATGATTTCATTGTTAAAGGGTAACCGTATAAATTAACGCTAGGCTTATGCGAACTCCTCTTTATGAAAGAACTTATCAATAGTTTATATGATAATGTAGACTTAAATAACTACCAAGCAATTCTAAAAGATACTAATGCTTATAAACGTGGATATCTTGAGGACGGACAAATAAAAGGTAGTAAAGCGCTTAAGTATAAAGAAATCATAAGTAAACTAATAAATCATGAAGGAAAAGGTTTAATGCATATACCTAAAAGTAATATTGATTATGTTTATTGGGATGACCCTAATGAGCCAGTAGACAGACCTCGACTTTTAATAGCATCACAACAGGCTGGACATAACAATCACAACAACGAAATCATGTCAATTATAGAAGAATTGAGGGAAACTTATATAATAGTATAATAAGCGAACTTTTTCTGCTGTTTTCTTTAATACAATAATGAGTGTTGATAAGTTTGGGCGGTTTTCTAAGCAAGGAAAACTGGGGCGTCCTGGTGAACGAGGTGCGAGATGTCCTTCTGGAGCCCGAGGAATTCAGGGTTCGCCTGGTATAGGATTTCAACTAAATTCAAATGGAGATTACAATTTAAACAACAAAAATCTTAGACATGTTGGTAAACCAGAGGAAGATGAAGATGCAGCAACTGAAATATATGTTGATAATTTAGTTAATAAAAGTCTGCATTCAATTAGTTCGAAAATTCAGTTAGTCAACAACAATCTAACGGAGAAAGTTGATAAAGTCAGCATAGTTCTAGAGAGAGAATTAAAGAGTGTATATAATTTAATACAGACAGCGGGTGAAAAATATAAAACAAAAAATCAATTGTATTCGAATGAATCAATTAATGCCTTGGATGTTAAGTTGATGAGTTATATTGATTTTCAATTCAAAGAAGTTAACAGTACGTTAAATGCCCTAATAAATGTGGAGTCATTAATAATTAAGAAGAAGCCGGAGAAAGAAAATACGCTAGAATGAAGAAAAAGCAGCTTGTTAATGAGCTGCATAAACCTGCTCGAAAGAATTTTCAAAGGAGGCGCGTAATCATGAAGGGTTTCGATGATCAATGGCAAGCTGATCTAGTCGAAATGGGTACCTATTACAAAGTAAATAGCGGACACAAATTTTTTCTAACAGTTCTTGACACCTTTTCAAAATATGCTTGGGGTATTCCACTAAAAATAAAACTGGAAATGAAGTTGCCGAAGCGATGAAATCCATATTAAAAAAAGGTCGAACCTCAAAAAATGTACAAACCGATGATGGGAAAGAGTTCTACAATAGTTCTTTCCAAAATTTAATGAAAATATCCCAGATTAATCATTTTTCAACATACAGCCCATTAAAAGCTTCTATAGTGGAGCGTTTTAATAGAACATTGAAAAATATGATGTGGAAAGAGTTTAGTCTGCGTGGATCCTATCGATGGGTGGATATCATCAAACCGCTAGTTCTAAAATATAATACAACTAAGCATCGAACAATAAAAATGAGACCATGCGACGTGTCAAAGCATATGAAGAAAAAGTTACTTTCAACAGTATACAATAAATTAAAGGAATTTCGTATACCTAAATTCCAAGTTGGAGATTTTGTTCGCATAAGTAAATATAAGCATGTTTTTGAAACGGGCTATACACCAAACTGGACTACTGAAATCTTCAAAATTGCAAAAATCCAAATAACGAATCCTGTAACGTACCTCTTAGAAGATCACCTAGGAAAAGCAATAAAAGGTAGCTTTTATGAAATGGAACTTCAGAAAGCAAAATCCTCAGATCTTTACTTGGTAGAAAAAATCTTAAAGAAAGGAGGAGATAAAGCTTATGTAAAATGGTTAGGGTTTGCATCAAAACACAATTCTTGGATTAATACGAAAGATATATTGCAATTAAGATTTTCAAATACATATTATTTTTTACAAAAATGAAAATGAGTTTTTAAAGGTTGTAATGTCTACAGTCTACAGTCATACGTAAAATATTCAAGTACATAAAAATGTATATTCAAGAATTAAATTAAACCGCACTTTTTTGAACATGTTTCGCAATTAATTTTTGTTAATCTGTGATAAGTCTAACAAGGTCCAGTACTTGCTTTGAACATCTTCTGACATCATAACACTAGCAAGTATCGGCTCCGTCTGTTGTATCATCTCTAGACCAAGGGCAGCTTACGTAGTGCTCACCAAATTTAGGCTTAACTTTCTCTATATTTTTGTATAATTTTAAAAAGTTGTGATGTTCTTGAATTCTCATTTTACGATCTTCAAGCAAAATGTTATCATATTCTCTTAAAAACTTCTCAATATTCATCTTAACAGTCTAACTTTCAGAAACATACTAACCATTTCTTGATCATTTTTCTTGAAACTCCTGTGTTTAGGAAATAGCCATTTGATATGTCTGTTTCATCCCCCTTAAATTAACTAATTCCACATCGCTTTTATAGTTATCATCAACTTTCTTCACAATCTCTACTTCACCGTTGCTTAGAATTCTCTCTGTTTCAAACTCATGATATTCATAACACGAAATCTTCAATGAGCGTGCTACATAGTTACTATCATAAGTACAACGAATGGGAAGCACAGTTTCATCATCAAATTCAAGTGTGAAGTGTCTATAAAAAGTATATTTGCTCTCAATAATTCCAGCAATTTCCACTTCTTCTTTAATCAGTAGCCTCTTCCACAGTCACAAATTTTCTTTTTTTATTATTATCATTTCTAATTATCCTTGATGTAGTAGTGGTAATAATTTCATCATTGCGTTCTTGTGAATTAGAGCTTTCTTCTTCGTGGTTATTACTAGCATTACTATAAGTCATCAGACGAAAAGTTAAACCAATTTGTACATTGTAATTATTGGGTAGACTCAGAGCAAAATTCAAATTACTAGCACTCTTATCTATAAGGTTGACACTTAACGGGATAGGATGACTATTACTATATAGTATAAATATCAGTAGGATCAAAATATTGATGGAATACCCTTTCATTTTCTCTACTTGTTATTTGTTTTTAATGTTATTATGTTGCGCTACTCAAAAGAACTGAGTGAATCTTTAGTCTTCTCTTGAAATTATAGCATCCCCTCCTAGTTTTCCTGTTCGTATTTTCATAGGATGATTCCATTTCCAATCATCCTCATCACCAAAGGGACAATTCGGCGGAAAATGATTTGTCGCCTTATATCTAACCCTATCACCTCCTGAGATTTAAGTATCGCTAAGTAAGTATTTCGCCTTATTTGATATGATTCCTACCAAAAACCTCTAATCTAACGTGCTGCCAAGGAGTAAAGTTGAACGGAAAATGTAGTACAGGGGGTATAGAATCACCACTTCTCAATTGAAGTACAAGACTTCTGTTGGCATCTTCAGGTGTCATATATAATTCCAGAAGTTTACCAGATTGAGGATTGATATGTATATAATTCTAAAATACAGCCAACCGGCTTCACATGCACAATACTTGGATCTCCCCCTAACTGTTTCTGACCAAAACATCTTCTGAACGTAGGTGATATACTGAACACTTTTGAATAAAACCAAAGTATTTATAATATTAATTCAAGAGACTCAACAAAACGCAATTGTAAGGATTTTCTGACCTGTAATCTGCAGAAGCTAAAACTTTATAAATGTTTATCAGAAACTATTCTTATATAAACTTTAAAGAACCTTGACAATTTTTTGTTCAGCATCTAATAGCAAGAGAATTTTTGGGCAGCTTTGATAAATACTTAACTGGATCAGTTGGCTAGGCAGCTAAATTAGATCATTAAATGTTGGTTGATACAATGAAGTATTTTTTTTTTATTTCGGGTTCAAATCAAAATGAGATTACAAATTCAGAGAATTATTTTGTATAGGTGCATAAAATACAAGGATTATGTTATGACGAAAAATCTTTATTTAAAAAAGTCTTCACAAGCTTAAGGTACAATTAAAAAATGATCCACCTTTCGAAAATGTCACATTGTACGCCTTTCCAATTAATCCCCCATACGTAATATAAAAATCTCCTGTGTTGAGTTTTACTATGGTCCGCTGAGAGATTCTGGTGAACCGCGCTGGCAGGAACATCTGGTAACTTTCTACATCAAGATGTACTCTTTCTCCGATCTTCGTTTGCAATTTTTTGCACTGCAGAATTTTATAGGCCTGACATATCTCCATGTTTTTAATAGCCAACAGAGGTTTAAAGTTTAGTGAGTTTAGTTCCTCTAAGGTTTGGAAGTCTTCCTCTATTGAGGTTTCCTGTGAACTGCCTGGGGTTGTAAAAGACATTATGTTTTACTTTTAAATGCTGTTTTCTTATTGAACACTTCGACCGTTCTAACAAATAACCCACCAATTATGATTCAATTTCTAGCCCCTATTTTATCCAATACTCATGGACGGCTATCTACAGTTTCTTTCTCGGTCAACTACAGTTCCTTTTCAAGACTATTATCAGTTTCAATTTTATCGAGATATCATAGTCTTAAACCGCAATTTCCTCTATGGAATCATATCCTGGTTCCCACATCAAAAATCAGAATATTAACACTTCGAACCAAACTATTTCCTGCATATCTAGATATATTGCCAAAAAAAATAAAAATCGGATGCAAAACCGCATTCCCATAAACAATCTTCAACCAAACTATTTCCTGCGTATCTAGATATATTGTCAAAAAATAGAAATCGGATGCAAAACCGCATTCCCATTAACAATTTCCTTGCAAATATTTTCAATTCAAGAAATTACTACAGTACTCTCGACCAACGAGCTGCCTTATCACCAAAAACCGCAGCATTTCAGCACCAAGCCGGTGCTCTTAACAATTCTTTCATACAAATTTCAAAATAAATTCGCATTTTACACATATGGGTGCTTATCACAATTCCTTAACACTATTTCACTCCAAGCGGTGCTTTTTGCACCCAACTCACTTTTTTCATAGCACATTTTCTGCACGAAACCCTAATGAGCTGGTATCCCCATATCCATACTACTTACGCTTTCATATTACAGAGCATATCGAGGCAAGAATTGCGAACAATGGTTTGCATTGAATTGCAAAAAATTGCATCCATAGCTGTACAAGAAAAGCTGAATATCAGACCAATGCAGCCCCTGACTAAAGAGGAACGGCGTTCGCATATGAAAGTACTTGCTGCCATATATGCGAAAAAACGTTTGCAGCCGATGAGGATCGAGTCCGGGAGCATTGCCACTTAACAGGTAAATACTGAGTATAATAATTCCATTGATTTTTTTATAAATTCTTTTAACAGGAAAATACCGAGGACCAGCGCACAATTCATGCCATCTCATGCATCAAGATTGTCCCATAGTTCCAGTCATTTTTCTCAATTTAGCTGGATATGATGCTCACTTTATTATTAAGGATATAGCTACAGCCATTCCTGGGAAAGTGGATCTCCTACCAATAAATAAAGAAAGATACATTTCGTTCACCAAGCACGTTGAAGGCAATCATTTCAAATTCAGATTCATCGATTCCTTCCGTTTTATGGCAGAATCCTTAGATAAGCTATCATCATTGCTGTCAATGGATAAATTAAATATTACAAGAGCTGTATGGCAGGAATTGGATGAAGACTTTAAACTACTTACGCGCAAAGGTGTCTTCCCATACGACTTCGTTGACGATTGGACAAAATTGGATTTCCAACACTTACCGGCGCAGGAGCAATTCTATAAAAAAATGACTGACAGTGATATATCTGCTGAGGACTACAGCCGCGCAGAAAAGGTGTGGAGGACATTTGAAATACTGACACTTGGCGAATATTCCGATCTATACCTGAAAACTGATGTCCTTCAATTGGTCGATGCCTTCGACAACTTTCGAGATGTATGTATGGGACGCTATGATGAAAACAACTCAAATTGATCTTGATCTCTTGACTGATATAAACATGTACAATTTTATTAAAAATGGTATAAGAGGAGGTATTACTCAGTGTTCTTGCAGACATACAATTGCTAATAACAAATACATGAGCAACTTTGATGAATCAATCCCATCGCGCTATATAGCGTATTTAGATGCTAATAACTTATATGGGTGAGCCATGTCGCAATCACTTCCTCATTCAAAGTTTCAGTGGGTTGATGGCAAAGACATTAATATTCTCGATATTCCTGAAGATTCCGATGTGGGATATATTTTCGAAGTAGATTTGGATTATCCAATATCAAAGCATGATGAGCATAATTCTTTACCATTTTGCCCCGAAAACAAGAAAGCACCAAATTCAAAATTTTGTAAATTGATTACAGATTTAACTTCCAAATCCCGATATGTAATTCATTATAGGAATCTACAACAATGTCTCAAGCATGGAATGAAAATCTTAAATATTGGTAGAGTGTTACAATTTAAACAATCGCCCTGGTTGAAAACTTATATTGATATTAATACTTATCACCGTACGCAAGCACAAAATACATTTAAAAAGAATTTTTTCAAGTTGTTAAATAACGCAGTATATGGGAAAACCACGGAGAATGTTGATAAGAGAAAAGACATTAAAATTGTCACAGAATGGGAAAGTCGTGGTAGGCGTTTGGGAGCCTGAGCCTTAATAGCTAAGCCCAATTTTCAAAGTTTATCTCAATTCACTAATGACATGGTAGCCATTCAATTAAGTAGAGCTAAAACTTTTTACAGTAAACCTATTTACTTAGGATTTTGTATTCTTGAACTGTCTAAGTTGAAAATGTACAATTTCCATTATGAATATATGAAACCAAAGTACGGAAACAATGTGATTTTGAACTATATGGATACTGATTCCTTCATATACACTATAAAAACTAAAGACTTTTATAATGACATTCTAGATGATTTAGATAATCATTTTGATACATCTGAGTATCCCCCCGAAAACCGTTACAATATACCACAGAAAAGAAAAAAGTTTTGGGTTACATGAAAGATGAAGCAAATGGAAAAATAATTAAAGAATTCATTGGTCTTAGAGCAAAAATGTACTCAATAGATATTGATGCCTCTAATGTAATAAAAAGAGCTAAAGGCATCAAAAGAACTGTTTTAGAATCCATAGATTTAAAAGATTACAGAGATTGTTTGTATAAGAAAAAATTATTATATGGTAATATGTTATTATTTAGAACTAAGGCACATAATATATATACTCAATGTGTTAATAAACTAGCTACTTAGATGATAAAAGATTTACTCGAGCAGATGGAGTCTATACGCTTGCTTGGGGCCATTACAAATTAGTTATAGAAGGAAATCAATAAAAAATGTTTAATTTGGTTAAAAATAAAATGTTTTATTTATTATTTACATATTTTTTCCCTTATTTCTAAAATCTAAAAAGCTTTTTAGCAGGTACACATTTTCCTGTGCACATTGTCCTTTGTGAATTAAACAATATGGATTATTGCTATAAAAAAATTTTAGACGTGTTAAATTTGGACACTGAAATTCATCTTCCATATTATATATGGTTAGACCTCCTCTGAATGTATCGTTTAGCCAAGAAACTTTATCAGACCCTTTTACGTATATCACTTTGTGTTGTTTTAATAATGGAGCTACAAGAGCATATAAATGATGGTAAGGAACATGACCGTCGTCCCAATAGAAACCATTGTAACTATCATGTAACCATGCTGCTTCTTTTCTCTTTGCTTTTGTTAAATCCTTAAATCTGAATGGAGGTTGAAAAACAAAGTGCTGCATTTCATTCCCACTAGTCAAAATAGCTAACTCCTTCACTATGAATTTGTTATATTGATCTTTAAATCCTTGAATATCCACTATTGCTGTCATTCTTTCCTTAAATTATTTTTTTAACCTCACTCGTCAGTGAGTAAGCAAAAGTAAGCAATATGCTGTTGTGCTTGGTGGGATATTACTATTTGTTTTGAATTGTAGTCGGATATCGACCGGTCCTGATTTAATTGACTCATTTTGATGAGAGCAATCTATAACTATAATAGGAGCGCTCTCTTTGAATTTTTCACGAGTAAGCAAAGGTTGTGTCTGACGACCATAATAAGACTGCGGAAACTTTGCATACATGCCATACAGTAAGGCATAGCGGTTGCGATCAAATTTAATATTTAAATCATCATAAGGAAATGTCATAAGGTCAAACTTGCTTGCATCTTTAGACTTTTCATTCTTTCGAGCAGTTTGAAGCGCTAAAATAACATATCGGGGTTTTTCTAATTGCGTTGATGTTTTAATTGTCCATGTATGATGAACAGCTTCAGGTAATACAGGATATTCATACATATCCCAACTTCGAAAACTCATTTGAATTGGACGCCCGTTATTAATGATTTTTAACAACGCCAGTTTCTCCTCATCAGCAACACTCACATGAGGAATGCACCGTTGTAATTTCAAAATGTCTATTTTGACATCAGTTGGAGAAATGAATGCATTTTCATCACTTCTGCTTCGAATAAGAATTAGCTCGTGCTTCGCATTTACAACAATTTTTGTATAGTCTTCAGCAAAACCAAGATACATTTTTAAAGGAATACAAAAATTGAAAAAGCCTTTTCCTGATATTATTGGGTTATTTGGCGACCAGCACGCATTTTGTAGCGTATCGCTTTCATTACGAGTAAGAGATATGTAATTTTTTAAAGTTGATGCAAATCCTAAATTTCTGGTACGATCAATTTCTACACCATTTAATTCATAACTAATTTCTTCAAAAAGGAAAGATGTTGCATTGTTTGCTAAATTAGCTGTTGTTGATGCAGTCCCATCTGTTTTCGTTAGCGCTCCTTCTATATAAATAAAACTTTCGTGGGGTGATATGTATAAGTCTTGATGTTGCACAGAAATTCGAACTTCGTCACTATTTTTAAACGATGTTAAGAAAGGAGAATAGCTATGATACTCAAATTTTGTAATACTATTATCATAGCTTACACCTCGAGTAATATCAAGTATTTCGCTCATTTTGTTATCTAAAAACCAAGAGATTTTAAAAACTGTTGATTAGCTGCTGTTAACTTTGTCCTTGACTGTAGCGCAGGCGTTGGTTGACTAGTTGATCTAATACTTTTATACTCGCTTTTATTCTCATGAATTCTGTTCTATATTAGCATATTGAAGCTTCAAATGTAATCTAATAGTAATCGTTTCTCCTCTAAAATTTATAAGGTCACCGTCCTGATCGACTAGTTTCAGCGTAAGTGAACTTATTTTCTTAACGGTCACAGGTAAATAAATAACATTTCTCGGAACTTCAACTATTTTATATCCTGGCCCCATTTTGGGAGAAAACTCATGTAAAGTGTGGACTTGTGTGTTATTTTTGAATGAGCCAGCTATTAAATTACAATCAACACGTATCACATTAACTTTAATTATATTAATCGGTAAGTCAGATTCATGCACAATATTAGAACACAATTCTCGTTTACTAAATCCTAATAATGACCCAAGAGAATTTAATTTGTTGAAAACACTTTTTCAGTACTTATGACTTCACTTTTCAAAGTATTATTATAAGCTTTAATAGTTACTTTTGGTTTAGATTTGGTTTTGTCTAACTCATTTTTTATGAGTTGTGCAATATCATCAATTTCATATGATCCCTCTGGTATTTTAATTTTTTCATTTCCTACATGAAATAAGTTATTTTTACTATCAACGTTAGGTATTGAATTATATGTTTGGAAATCAATGAGTCCACATATATAGTCTGCAGTCAAATCTAGTGGTGGAAAATATTCCGCTGTGAGCGCAGACGAGTTTCCAGTTAAAGTTAGTGTTAATGACATGTTAGTTCTAAGTGAAATGACATTTTATTAAATGCAACAATTTATTTATACTTCTTATTAACAATTCAGAAATCTTCTCACTAAACTTTATTTTATTTAACAAGTTTGCACCGACTGTATAAAAATTCAAAACACAAATGCCCACAATTAACTGTTTCATAATTTTGATAAGCTTCATGATTGTATACTAAATTTTTCCCTTAATACTGTAGGACTTCTTTTGGTGGCTGAAAATTTCCAAAACTATCAAAGTACTTAATTTCTGAGCCGTCTTTATAATACACTACCCAATGACTGCCAGAACCTGATATAGAGTCCAAATTAATAATTCCACATTCACACTTTTTTGTTTTCTTTGGAAGATTATCTCGCATAAAGACTCCTCTGAAATGTTTAATATGATTTGTATATTTGTGTAAATCCAGTTCATTCAATGGTCGTTTGGGTAGCGTTTTCAGTAGTTTTTTGAGGGTTGATTTAAAAAAAGTCCAAGGCCTTTTCTATAAGGCTTCAAAAACAGACCGCTCCCCTTCTTTCCCAAAGCAATAGCTTCAATTGTTTCATTATGTCGATTGGATTCTTTAAGCAGATGCACCACCTACTAAAGCGCCAAGTGCTGAGAGTACAGCAAAAATAGGGATGAGAGGTAAAATTCCTCCAACTTTTGGTATAGGAATTACTCGGGGTGTTCTTACATACTTCTTTTTTTCTCTTAAATACATCTTTAGCAGCAAGCGCAAGGGTTATGGCTTCTTCATGCGCTGCGTCTCTAGATTTTACACGCTGCCAAGCTTTTTCGGTTAATATTCGATCAGCTATATGACGATCATCAATATTTTTGAATTTGGAATATGCGATGTCCTGCTCTTTACAGGCTGCGTCAAGAGAATTGATTCCAGGTTCACCTCTAGCTATTCTTTCCTGCAATTTGGTACCAGGGCCGCAATACTGATAGCCAGGTAGATGAAGTTCAAAAGGTAAATTGCTAATAGCAATGTTTAGCAGACCACTTCCTTTTGGACTTTTGCGGTGTCGGTAAAAAATCCGAGATTTTTTATGTTCTATCATTCAAATAGAAAAATTCTCTTAACAGACGTCCTTACAGCAGCATATTCTGATTAAGACTGATATTAAAAGAAAGAGTTTCCTTAATGAATAGGTTAGTTCTCATCATGAAGTTCATCAAGCAGAAGGAGTCACTCTCAATCAAAAACCTAGACATAAAATCTGAAAACTTGAAGAAAAGGCATAGCTCGCTTTTATCAGATAATATAAGAGCCATAGTTGTTGGACCTTCTAACTGTGGTAAAACAAATCTCATGATTGGTCTTATTGAACATCTGAATGGTCTCAAATTTGAAAATATTTACATTTATTCAAAATCATTATACCAACCGAAATATCAGTGCCTACAACGAGTATTACGTCCTATAACTTGGCTAGGCTACCATACATCTTCAGATAATTGCAACGTTATTTCGCCAGAAGAAGCCAAACCTAATTCAGTTTTTATATTTGATGATGTAGGATGTGGAAAACAGAACAATATCCGCTCGTATTTTTGTATGGGTCGACACAATAATATCGGTTGCTTTTATCTATGTCAGACTTATACTCATATCCCAAAGCATTTAATACGAGATAATGCGAATCTACTTATTTTATTTAAACAAGATGAAATGAATCTTAGACATGTTTACAATGATCATGTAAGCACTGACATGACATTTGATACTTTTCGCATTATTTGTGGTGAATGTTTTAAAGATAAATACGGATTTGTAGTTATAGATAAGGATAGCTAGGGTGCTAGGCGCTTTCATAAAGGATTTGACACATATATCGCTCTTTAAATATCTTCCAGATCCAGTTCATATATCAGTTAAAGCAGTTAACAGACCAGTTCAAAGCTGTTCAAAGCAGTTCATAGACTAGTTCAAAAAGCAGTTCTTAGACCACTTCAAAGCAGTTCATACCCTAGTTGAAAGTAAGATGGGGAAAAATGCAAAGTCTCATGTCAATAGGAAGGAATTGACCACAGATATTATAAAAATTAGATATGCTATAAAAAAGAAATTCCGAGCTTTGAGAACTGGGCGAGTGGAGACTGAAGCTCATCTTGAAGAAACGTTTAAGCCTATAACAAAGCCCCCCCCCCCCCCCCCAACAGCTCATGACTAAAGTAAAGCATGATCCAAAGGATGAAATTAAAGTTGAATACAAAGATGATTATTACGATGACATGAAATTAAATTTCTTAAAATTTACCCGACAAGCACACCAACAAAGCATACAGACTCATTTACGTCTGAAGATGAGTTTGCAATACCTACTCATTCAAGAACTCTGATAGAGAAAGCAGATTCTATACATAATCTATCAAGCGGGTTAGTTGATCGGTATTTTAAGTTATATATGGAAAAAAGTGCAAAAATTGACTATACTTATGGAATTTATTTGTATAATGATGAATGGAAAATTGGCAATTCAAAGATATTAATCCAAGAAGATGATTTCATTATTAAAGGGAAACCGTATAAATTAACGTTAGGCTTATGCGAACTACTCTTTATGAAAGAACCCATCAAAAGTTTATATGATAATGTAGACTTAAATAACTATGAAGCAATTCTAAAAGATACTAATGAATATAAACGTGGATATCTTGAGGATGGACAAATAAAAGGTAGTAAAGCGCTTAAGTATAAAGAAATTTTAAGCAAACTAATAAATCATGAAGGGAAAGGTCTAATGCATATACCTAAAAGTAATATTGATTATGTTTATTGGGATGACCCTAATGAGCTAGTGGACAGACTTCGACTTTTAAAAGCATCACAACACGCTGGGCATAATAATCACAACAATGAAATCATGTCAATTATAGAAGAACTGAGAGAAGCTTATATCATAGTATAATTAGTGAATTTTTTTCGTGTTTTTCTTTAATACAATAATGACTGTTGATAACTTTGGTCGTTTTCTAAGCAAGGAAAACTGGGGTGTCCTGGTGAACGAGGTCCGAGAGGTCCACCTGGTGAGCGTGGTCCTACTGGAGATCGAGTAGCTCAGGGTTCGCCTGGCATAGGATCTCAACTAACTTCAAATGAAGATTACAATTTAAGCAATAAAACTCTTAGACATGTTGGAAAGCCAAAGGACGATGAAGATGCAGTAACTAAAATATATGTTGATAATTTAGATGATAAAAGAATGCATTCAAATAGTTCGAAAATTCAGTTAGTCAACAACAATCTAACGGAGAAAGTCGATAAAGTCAATATAGATCTAGAGAGAGAATTAAAGAGGGTATATAATATAATACAGACAGCCGGTGAAAAATATAAAACAGAAAGTCAATTGTATACAAATGAAACAATTAATGCATTGGATGATAAGTTGCTGAGTTACATTGATTTTCAATTCAAAGAAGTTAACAGTAGGTTGCAGGCACTAATAAATGTGGAATCATTAATAATTAAGGAGCCGGAGAAAGAAAATACGCTATAATGAATAAAAATCATCTTGTTAATGAGCTACATAAACCTGCTCGAAAGAATTTTCAAAGGAGGCGTGTAATCATAAAAGGTTTCGATGATCAATGGCAAGCTGATTTAGTCGAAATGGGTGCCTATTACAAAGTGCACATACCGGGTACAAATGTTTACTGACGTTTGCTGATATATTTTCTAAATATGCTTGGAGTATTCCAATAAAAAGGAAAACTGGAAATGACGTTACCGAAGCGATGAAATCCATATTAAAAAAAGGTCGAATTCCAAAAACTTTACAAACCGATGACGGATAAGAGTTCTATAACAGTTATTTCCAAAATTTAATGAAAGCATTTCAAATTAATCATTTTTCAACATACAGTCCATTAAAAGCTCCTATAGTGGAGCGTTTTAATAGAGCATTGAAAAATATGATGTGGAAAGAGTTTAGTCTGTGTGGACCCTATCGATGGGTCGATATCATCAAGAAGCTAGTGCTAAAATATAATAGAACTAAGCGTCGAACAATAAAAATGAGACCATGTGACGTATCAAGGCATATGGAGAAAGAGTTACTTTCAACAGTATATAGCAAATTAAAGGAATTTCGCGTACCTAAATTCCAAGTTGGAGATTTTGTTCGCATAAGTAAATATAAGCATGTTTTTGAACCAAACCAAACTGGACTACTGAAATCTTCAAAATTTCTAAAATCCAAATAACGAATCCTGTAACATACCTCTTAGAGGACCACCAAGATAAAGCAATAAAAGGCAGCTTTTATGAAATGGAGCTTCAGAAGGCAAAATATTCAGATCTTTACTTGGTAGAAAAAGTCTTAAAGAAAACAGGAGGTAAATCTTATGTAAAATGGCTAGGGTTTTCATCAAAACCAAATTCTTGGATTAATACAAAAGATATATTGTAAATAAGATTTTCAAATACATATTATTTTTACGAAAACTGCTTGTTTTAAACATCTTCTGATATCATAATACTATCATGTATCCGCTCCATCTGTTGGATCATCTATTGACTAAGGACCGCTTACGTCGTGTTCGCAAAATTTAGACTTCACTTTCTCCATATTTTTATATAATTTTAAAAAGTAGTGGTGTTCTTGAATTCTCGATTTATGATCTTCAAGCAAAATGTTATCATATTCTCTTAAAACTTCTCAATGCTCATCTTACTGTTTAGGAAATAGCCATTTCATATGTCTGCTTCATCCCCCTTAAATTGACTAGTTCTACATCGCTTTTATAATTATCATCAATTTTCTTCACAATCTCCACTTCACCGTTACTTAGAATTCTCTCTGTTTCAAACTCATGGTATTCATAACACGAAATCTTCAATGAGCGTGCTACATAGTCACTATCATAAGTGCAACGAATAGGAAGCGTAGTTTCATCATCAAATTCAAGTTTGAAGTGTCTATAAAAAATGTATTTGCTCTCAATAATTCCAGCAAATTCCATTTCTTTTTTATCAGATCTTGCCTAAAACCTTCAATAGCCTCTTCCACAGACACAAATTTTCTTGAATTATCATTTCTAATTATCCTTGATGTAGTAGTGGTAATAAGTTCATCCTCGCGTTCTTGTGAAGTAGAGTTTTCTTCCTCGTGATGATCACTAACATTACTATAAGTCATCAGGCGGAAAGTTAAACCGATTTGCACAGTGTCATTATTGGGTAGACTCAGAGCAAAATTCAAATTACTAGAATTTTTATCTATAAGGTTTACACTTAACGGTATAGGTTGACTATTACTATATAGTAGGAATAGCGGTAGGATCAAAATATAGATGGAGCACCCTTTCATTTTCTCTCCTTGCTACTTTTTTTTTAATGTTAGTATGTTACTCTACTCAAAAGAACTGAGTGATTCTTTAGTCTTTTCTTGAATTTATACCATCCCCTCCTAGTTTTTCTATTTTTATTTTGATAGGATGATTCCATTTCCAATCATTCTCATCACCAAAAGGACAGTTCGGTGGAAAATGATTTCTCGCCTCATACCTAACTGTTCCATCCTGAGCTTCACCAACTAAGACAATTTCACCTCCTGAAATTTAAGTACCGCTAATTAATTATTTCACCCTATTTGATATAGCTGTTACCAAAAAGCATGTACAGTACTTGGATGTCCCCTTCACTGTCTCTGACCAAAACATCTTCTGAACGTACGTGATATACTGAACACTGTTGATTAAAAATAAAGGATTTTATAATATCAATTCAAAACACTCAACCAAATGCAATTGTGAGGATTTCTGACCTGTAATCTGCAGAGGTGTGAGCTATTCTTATCTAAATTTTTAAGAATCAAGCAAATTTTGTTTAGTGTCTAATAGCAATAGAATTTTTTGGGTGGTTTTGATAAATACTTTTCTGGATCAGTCAGCTAGGCAGCTAAATTAGATAATTAAATGCTGGTTGATGAAGTGAAGTATTTTTTTAGTTTTCGGGTTCAAATTAAAATGAAATTATAAATTCAGAACATTTTTTTGTATACGGATATAAAATACAAGAATTATGTTATGTTAAAAGCACTCTTTTTTTTTTTAAAAGAAAAGTCATCACAAGCTTAAAGTACAATTAAAGTAGGATCCACCTTTCGAAAATGTCACATTGTACGCCATTCCAATTAA
>OZ005741.1:142345814-142366348 GCA_963930735.1 Dioctria linearis
CACACACACACACACACACACACACACACACACACACACACACACACACACACACACACACACACACACACACACACACACACACACACACACACACACACACACACACACACACACACACACACACACACACACACACACACACACACACACACACACACACACACACACACACACACACACACACACACACACACACACACACACACACACACACACACACACACACACACACACACACACACACACACACACACACACACACACACACACACACACACACACACACACACACACACACACACACACACACACACACACACACACACACACACACACACACACACACACACACACACACACACACACACACACACACACACACACACACACACACACACACACACACACACACACACACACACACACACACACACACACACACACACACACACACACACACACACACACACACACACACACACACACACACACACACACACACACACACACACACACACACACACACACACACACACACACACACACACACACACACACACACACACACACACACACACACACACACACACACACACACACACACACACACACACACACACACACACACACACACACACACACACACACACACACACACACACACACACACACACACACACACACACACACACACACACACACACACACACACACACACACACACACACACACACACACACACACACACACACACACACACACACACACACACACACACACACACACACACACACACACACACACACACACACACACACACACACACACACACACACACACACACACACACACACACACACACACACACACACACACACACACACACACACACACACACACACACACACACACACACACACACACACACACACACACACACACACACACACACACACACACACACACACACACACACACACACACACACACACACACACACACACACACACACACACACACACACACACACACACACACACACACACACACACACACACACACACACACACACACACACACACACACACACACACACACACACACACACACACACACACACACACACACACACACACACACACACACACACACACACACACACACACACACACACACACACACACACACACACACACACACACACACACACACACACACACACACACACACACACACACACACACACACACACACACACACACACACACACACACACACACACACACACACACACACACACACACACACACACACACACACACACACACACACACACACACACACACACACACACACACACACACACACACACACACACACACACACACACACACACACACACACACACACACACACACACACACACACACACACACACACACACACACACACACACACACACACACACACACACACACACACACACACACACACACACACACACACACACACACACACACACACACACACACACACACACACACACACACACACACACACACACACACACACACACACACACACACACACACACACACACACACACACACACACACACACACACACACACACACACACACACACACACACACACACACACACACACACACACACACACACACACACACACACACACACACACACACACACACACACACACACACACACACACACACACACACACACACACACACACACACACACACACACACACACACACACACACACACACACACACACACACACACACACACACACAGTCGGGTGTGCGTGTACTGAAAAGTCTTATCAGAAATCCTCTACGGGCTATGGATTTCGTGATATTAGCGATCATACCTTTTCTGATGTAATTCATATTACTCATAATTCAAGTCTAGGCTATTTTTGTAAGCATTAAGTTGAGAATTGGTTTGTATATTGGAAATTCTTCCGCACACACACACACACACACACACACACAGTCGGGTGTGCGTGTACTGAAAAGTCTTATCAGAAATCCTCTACGGGCTATGGATTTCGTGATATTAGCGATCATACCTTTTCTGATGTAATTCATATTACTCATAATTCAAGTCTAGGCTATTTTTGTAAGCATTAAGTTGAGAATTGGTTTGTATATTGGAAATTCTTCCGCTCCTCTATCCTATAAAGTATCATCATCTGAAATGGTGTTGTATCAATAATGCAATAGTGAAGACCGTGGTACAATAAGTTAAAAGCTTTGGTGGATGGTATTTAAAGCATTAGGTTGGTTGGGGTGGATTAAATTAAAAGTTTTGATGAAAGAAGGTGGTATGATTATATTAATTTGGTTTTGGATGAGTAGTGGAGTGCTGTAATATGTCTCGCTCTAACACATTAGGAAGCTTTATTGAATACCGTGCCTTGAAACCATCTCGCTCTCTCAAAACATCTTTCTCTCTCTGGCACACATGTTTGAGGTGGACTTGATCATATACATGCCAGCTTGGAGCTTGCTTGTCTGCTTATGAGTATAGTATGTTTGCCTGGATTTATCAGGCTTGTTGTTGAATGGGGCTATATAACATGTTGGCTGAGACCTCTAGTGGCGGGGTGGGGTCACTTTACTGATCATGGGTGTATATCTTTGGTTGGATATGTATGTGTGTATTAATAAGAATATTGTAAATTAAAATAAAAGCTTTCATGATTGGTATGAGCAAAATCCTCAAAAATACTTCACAAGCCATGAAACAGACTCCCTCATTCATGTTCACAAGCTGTTGCTATAAAAGCCCAAGCAAACTCTTGGGAAGCATCAGTCAGTTTTAGTGAGCCTCAGTGATAGTACAAAAAAATTAAAAATGTCTTCGATGTTAGTAAATAAAAGTTTTTCAATAATTGAAAATTTGCGAAAAGATGTGATGGAGTGTTTAAAAAATTCAGTGAATAAACACTATATTGTTCAAAAGTGCAATAGAAACATGCATAAATTTCAAATTGCATTTCGGAAGTGCAATAAGAGTGCTAGAAACGACATTTCGAGAGCTGTCTCGAGCAAATTAAAGCATTAAGAGCACTATTGAGAACTCCCCGTCGAGGTGGAGGAATTACTCTCGTAAGAAGAAGTGATTTTGTAAAGTGGGAGGAAATAAAGACAGCGTTCGCAGACAGAATTCGACAAGGTGTTATTGCAAATTTAAAGCATATCGAACCGAAGCTATTTATGCAAGACGCTGCCAAATTATTTATGCGCCACATTAAGAATACATTAAAACATTACTTTAATATTAAAGTTACTACAACATTTTGCGGTGAATTTGTTAAGGAAACTTTTGACAATGAAATAATAAAAGACATTAAATATTTCCAAGCGAGAACTGCTGCAATTAGTGCAGAAGATAATTTAGAGGAGTGGTTTAAATCAAACATTTTGGATCCAATAAACTCAGCTGGAAGAAATCCAGGAAAAAGACAGTGGCTGGGCACTTCACTCTATAATGCATCTAGCAGTACACATCAACAAGTTTGAACAGCTCCGAAGATCTTCATATATACCTCTACCAAAAGAGATTGCATCAAAGAAAGCTTGCATTAATTTGAAGAATAATGATGAAGCATGCTTCGCATGAGCCGTAACATCAGCGCTATATCCTACAACTGTCAGCTCTGATAGGACCTCATCATATCCACAATATTCAACTGTACTTAATTTAATGGGATAACACTTCCCATGACACTTACGCAAATTACGCAATTTGAAGACCACATCGATTTATCAATAAACGTATTCATCCTAGAGAAAGAGCCTTCATTCACCACAGTTCCAGTTAGACTTACGAAACACAGGATGGACATGTTAATCTCCTAATGCTACAAGATTACTATGCCCAGGCTGAAATGGATGATGATGGTGATGATGTTGGCAGATATCATTTCTGCTGGATTAAAGATCTTTCGCGCCTCGTATCACACACACACACACACACACACACACACACACACACACACACACACACACACACACACACACACACACACACACACACACACACACACACACACACACACACACACACACACACACACACACACACACACACACACACACACACACACACACACACACACACACACACACACACACATACACACATACACACACACACACACACACACACACACACACACACACACACACACACACACACACACACACACACACACACACACACACACACACACACACACACACACACACACACACACACACACACACACACACACACACACACACACACACACACACACACACACACACACACACACACACACACACACACACACACACACACACACACACACACACACACACACACACACACACACACACACACACACACACACACACACACACACACACACACACACACACACACACACACACACACACACACACACACACACACACACACACACACACACACACACACACACACACACACACACACACACACACACACACACACACACACACACACACACACACACACACACACACACACACACACACACACACACACACACACACACACACACACACACACACACACACACACACACACACACACACACACACACACACACACACACACACACACACACACACACACACACACACACACACACACACACACACACACACACACACACACACACACACACACACACACACACACACACACACACACACACACACACACACACACACACACACACACACACACACACACACACACACACACACACACACACACACACACACACACACACACACACACACACACACACACACACACACACACACACACACACACACACACACACACACACACACACACACACACACACACACACACACACACACACACACACACACACACACACACACACACACACACACACACACACACACACACACACACACACACACACACACACACACACACACACACACACACACACACACACACACACACACACACACACACACACACACACACACACACACACACACACACACACACACACACACACACACACACACACACACACACACACACACACACACACACACACACACACACACACACACACACACACACACACACACACACACACACACACACACACACACACACACACACACACACACACACACACACACACACACACACACACACACACACACACACACACACACACACACACACACACACACACACACACACACACACACACACACACACACACACACACACACACACACACACACACACACACACACACACACACACACACACACACACACACACACACACACACACACACACACACACACACACACACACACACACACACACACACACACACACACACACACACACACACACACACACACACACACACACACACACACACACACACACACACACACACACACACACACACACACACACACACAGAGTCGGGTGTGCGTGTACTGAAAAGTCTTATCAGAAATCCTCTACGGGCTATGGATTTCGTGATATTAGCGATCATACCTTTTCTGATGTAATTCATATTACTCATAATTCAAGTCTAGGCTATTTTTGTAAGCATTAAGTTGAGAATTGGTTTGTATATTGGAAATTCTTCCGCACACACACACAGACACACACACACAGTCGGGTGTGCGTGTACTGAAAAGTCTTATCAGAAATCCTCTACGGGCTATGGATTTCGTGATATTAGCGATCATACCTTTTCTGATGTAATTCATATTACTCATAATTCAAGTCTAGGCTATTTTTGTAAGCATTAAGTTGAGAATTGTTTTGTATATTGGAAATTCTTCCGCTCCTCTATCCTATAAAGTATCATCATCTGAAATGGTGTTGTATCAATAATGCAATAGTGAAGACCGTGGTACAATAAGTTAAAAGCTTTGGTGGATGGTATTTAAAGCATTAGGTTGGTTGGGGTGGATTAAATTAAAAGTTTTGATGAAAGAAGGTGGTATGATTATATTAATTTGGTTTTGGATGAGTAGTGGAGTGCTGTAATATGTCTCGCTCTAACACATTAGGAAGCTTTATTGAATACCGTGCCTTGAAACCATCTCGCTCTCTCAAAACATCTTTCTCTCTCTGGCACACATGTTTGAGGTGGACTTGATCATATACATGCCAGCTTGGAGCTTGCTTGTCTGCTTATGAGTATAGTATGGTTGCCTGGATTTATCAGGCTTGTTGTTGAATGGGGCTATATAACATGTTGGCTGAGACCTCTAGTGGCGGGGTGGGGTCACTTTACTGATCATGGGTGTATATCTTTGGTTGGATATGTATGTGTGTATTAATAAGAATATTGTAAATTAAAATAAAAGCTTTCATGATTGGTATGAGCAAAATCCTCAAAAATACTTCACAAGCCATGAAACAGACTCCCTCATTCATGTTCACAAGCTGTTGCTATAAAAGCCCAAGCAAACTCTTGGGAAGCATCAGTCAGTTTTAGTGAGCCTCAGTGATAGTACAAAAAAATTAAAAATGTCTTCGATGTTAGTAAATAAAAGTTTTTCAATAATTGAAAATTTGCGAAAAGATGTGATGGAGTGTTTAAAAAATTCAGTGAATAAACACTATATTGTTCAAAAGTGCAATAGAAACATGCATAAATTTCAAATTGCATTTCGGAAGTGCAATAAGAGTGCTAGAAACGACATTTCGAGAGCTGTCTCGAGCAAATTAAAGCATTAAGAGCACTATTGAGAACTCCCCGTCGAGGTGGAGGAATTACTCTCGTAAGAAGAAGTGATTTTGTAAAGTGGGAGGAAATAAAGACAGCGTTCGCAGACAGAATTCGACAAGGTGTTATTGCAAATTTAAAGCATATCGAACCGAAGCTATTTATGCAAGACGCTGCCAAATTATTTATGCGCCACATTAAGAATACATTAAAACATTACTTTAATATTAAAGTTACTACAACATTTTGCGGTGAATTTGTTAAGGAAACTTTTGACAATGAAATAATAAAAGACATTAAATATTTCCAAGCGAGAACTGCTGCAATTAGTGCAGAAGATAATTTAGAGGAGTGGTTTAAATCAAACATTTTGGATCCAATAAACTCAGCTGGAAGAAATCCAGGAAAAAGACAGTGGCTGGGCACTTCACTCTATAATGCATCTAGCAGTACACATCAACAAGTTTGAACAGCTCCGAAGATCTTCATATATACCTCTACCAAAAGAGATTGCATCAAAGAAAGCTTGCATTAATTTGAAGAATAATGATGAAGCATGCTTCGCATGAGCCGTAACATCAGCGCTATATCCTACAACTGTCAGCTCTGATAGGACCTCATCATATCCACAATATTCAACTGTACTTAATTTAATGGGATAACACTTCCCATGACACTTACGCAAATTACGCAATTTGAAGACCACAACGATTTATCAATAAACGTATTCATCCTAGAGAAAGAGCCTTCATTCACCACAGTTCCAGTTAGACTTACGAAACACAGGATGGACATGTTAATCTCCTAATGCTACAAGATTACTATGCCCAGGCTGAAATGGATGATGATGATGTTGGCAGATATCATTTCTGCTGGATTAAAGATCTTTCGCGCCTCGTATCACACACACACACACACACACACACACACACACACACACACACACACACACACACACACACACACACACACACACACACACACACACACACACACACACACACACACACACACACACACACACACACACACACACACACACACACACACACACACACACACACACACACACACACACACACACACACACACACACACACACACACACACACACACACACACACACACACACACACACACACACACACACACACACACACACACACACACACACACACACACACACACACACACACACACACACACACACACACACACACACACACACACACACACACACACACACACACACACACACACACACACACACACACACACACACACACACACACACACACACACACACACACACACACACACACACACACACACACACACACACACACACACACACACACACACACACACACACACACACACACACACACACACACACACACACACACACACACACACACACACACACACACACACACACACACACACACACACACACACACACACACACACACACACACACACACACACACACACACACACACACACACACACACACACACACACACACACACACACACACACACACACACACACACACACACACACACACACACACACACACACACACACACACACACACACACACACACACACACACACACACACACACACACACACACACACACACACACACACACACACACACACACACACACACACACACACACACACACACACACACACACACACACACACACACACACACACACACACACACACACACACACACACACACACACACACACACACACACACACACACACACACACACACACACACACACACACACACACACACACACACACACACACACACACACACACACACACACACACACACACACACACACACACACACACACACACACACACACACACACACACACACACACACACACACACACACACACACACACACACACACACACACACACACACACACACACACACACACACACACACACACACACACACACACACACACACACACACACACACACACACACACACACACACACACACAGACACACACACACACACACACACACACACACACACACACACACACACACACACACACACACACACACAGAGTCGGGTGTGCGTGTACTGAAAAGTCTTATCAGAAATCCTCTACGGGCTATGGATTTCGTGATATTAGCGATCATACCTTTTCTGATGTAATTCATATTACTCATAATTCAAGTCTAGGCTATTTTTGTAAGCATTAAGTTGAGAATTGGTTTGTATATTGGAAATTCTTCCGCACACACACACACACACACACACACACACAGTCGGGTGTGCGTGTACTGAAAAGTCTTATCAGAAATCCTCTACGGGCTATGGATTTCGTGATATTAGCGATCATACCTTTTCTGATGTAATTCATATTACTCATAATTCAAGTCTAGGCTATTTTTGTAAGCATTAAGTTGAGAATTGTTTTGTATATTGGAAATTCTTCCGCTCCTCGATCCTATAAAGTATCATCATCTGAAATGGTGTTGTATCAATAATGCAATAGTGAAGACCGTGGTACAATAAGTTAAAAGCTTTGGTGGATGGTATTTAAAGCATTAGGTTGGTTGGGGTGGATTAAATTAAAAGTTTTGATGAAAGAAGGTGGTATGATTATATTAATTTGGTTTTGGATGAGTAGTAGAGTGCTGTAATATGTCTCGCTCTAACACATTAGGAAGCTTTATTGAATACCGTGCCTTGAAACCATCTCGCTCTCTCAAAACATCTTTCTCTCTCTGGCACACATGTTTGAGGTGGACTTGATCATATACATGCCAGCTTGGAGCTTGCTTGTCTGCTTATGAGTATAGTATGGTTGCCTGGATTTATCAGGCTTGTTGTTGAATGGGGCTATATAACATGTTGGCTGAGACCTCTAGTGGCGGGGTGGGGTCACTTTACTGATCATGGGTGTATATCTTTGGTTGGATATGTATGTGTGTATTAATAAGAATATTGTAAATTAAAATAAAAGCTTTCATGATTGGTATGAGCAAAATCCTCAAAAATACTTCACAAGCCATGAAACAGACTCCCTCATTCATGTTCACAAGCTGTTGCTATAAAAGCCCAAGCAAACTCTTGGGAAGCATCAGTCAGTTTTAGTGAGCCTCAGTGATAGTACAAAAAAATTAAAAATGTCTTCGATGTTAGTAAATAAAAGTTTTTCAATAATTGAAAATTTGCGAAAAGATGTGATGGAGTGTTTAAAAAATTCAGTGAATAAACACTATATTGTTCAAAAGTGCAATAGAAACATGCATAAATTTCAAATTGCATTTCGGAAGTGCAATAAGAGTGCTAGAAACGACATTTCGAGAGCTGTCTCGAGCAAATTAAAGCATTAAGAGCACTATTGAGAACTCCCCGTCGAGGTGGAGGAATTACTCTCGTAAGAAGAAGTGATTTTGTAAAGTGGGAGGAAATAAAGACAGCGTTCGCAGACAGAATTCGACAAGGTGTTATTGCAAATTTAAAGCATATCGAACCGAAGCTATTTATGCAAGACGCTGCCAAATTATTTATGCGCCACATTAAGAATACATTAAAACATTACTTTAATATTAAAGTTACTACAACATTTTGCGGTGAATTTGTTAAGGAAACTTTTGACAATGAAATAATAAAAGACATTAAATATTTCCAAGCGAGAACTGCTGCAATTAGTGCAGAAGATAATTTAGAGGAGTGGTTTAAATCAAACATTTTGGATCCAATAAACTCAGCTGGAAGAAATCCAGGAAAAAGACAGTGGCTGGGCACTTCACTCTATAATGCATCTAGCAGTACACATCAACAAGTTTGAACAGCTCCGAAGATCTTCATATATACCTCTACCAAAAGAGATTGCATCAAAGAAAGCTTGCATTAATTTGAAGAATAATGATGAAGCATGCTTCGCATGAGCCGTAACATCAGCGCTATATCCTACAACTGTCAGCTCTGATAGGACCTCATCATATCCACAATATTCAACTGTACTTAATTTAATGGGATAACACTTCCCATGACACTTACGCAAATTACGCAATTTGAAGACCACAACGATTTATCAATAAACGTATTCATCCTAGAGAAAGAGCCTTCATTCACCACAGTTCCAGTTAGACTTACGAAACACAGGATGGACATGTTAATCTCCTAATGCTACAAGATTACTATGCCCAGGCTGAAATGGATGATGATGATGTTGGCAGATATCATTTCTGCTGGATTAAAGATCTTTCGCGCCTCGTATCACACACACACACACACACACACACACACACACACACACACCACACACACACACACACACACACACACACACACACACACACACACACACACACACACACACACACACACACACACACACACACACACACACACACACACACACACACACACACACACACACACACACACACACACACACACACACACACACACACACACACACACACACACACACACACACACACACACACACACACACACACACACACACACACACACACACACACACACACACACACACACACACACACACACACACACACACACACACACACACACACACACACACACACACACACACACACACACACACACACACACACACACACACACACACACACACACACACACACACACACACACACACACACACACACACACACACACACACACACACACACACACACACACACACACACACACACACACACACACACACACACACACACACACACACACACACACACACACACACACACACACACACACACACACACACACACACACACACACACACACACACACACACCACACACACACACACACACACACACACACACACACACACACACACACACACACACACACACACACACACACACACACACACACACACACACACACACACACACACACACACACACACACACACACACACACACCACACACACACACACACACACACACACACACACACACACACACACACACACACACACACACACAACACACACACACACACACACACACACACACACACACACACACACACACACACACACACACACACACACACACACACACACACACACACACACACACACACACACACACACACACACACACACACACACACACACACACACACACACACACACACACACACACACACACACACACACACACACACACACACACACACACACACACACACACACACACACACACACACACACACACACACACACACACACACACACACACACACACACACACACACACACACACACACACACACACACACACACACACACACACACACACACACACACACACACACACACACACACACACACACACACACACACACACACACACACACACACACACACACACACACACACACACACACACACACACACACACACACACACACACACACACACACACACACACACACACACACACACACACACACACACACACACACACACACACACACACACACACACACACACACACACACACACACACACACACACACACACACACACACACACACACACACACACACACACACACACACACACACACACACACACACACACACACACACACACACACACACACACACACACACACACACACACACACACACACACACACACACACACACACACACACACACACACACACACACACACACACACACACATACACACACACACACACACACACACACACACACACACACACACACACACACACACACACACACACACACACACACACACACACACACACACACACACACACACACACACACACACACACACACACACACACACACACACACACACACACACACACACACACACACACACACACACACACACACACACACACACACACACACACACACACACACACACACACACACACACACACACACACACACACACACACACACACACACACACACACAGAGTCGGGTGTGCGTGTACTGAAAAGTCTTATCAGAAATCCTCTACGGGCTATGGATTTCGTGATATTAGCGATCATACCTTTTCTGATGTAATTCATATTACTCATAATTCAAGTCTAGGCTATTTTTGTAAGCATTAAGTTGAGAATTGGTTTGTATATTGGAAATTCTTCCGCACACACACACACACACACACACACACACAGTCGGGTGTGCGTGTACTGAAAAGTCTTATCAGAAATCCTCTACGGGCTATGGATTTCGTGATATTAGCGATCATACCTTTTCTGATGTAATTCATATTACTCATAATTCAAGTCTAGGCTATTTTTGTAAGCATTAAGTTGAGAATTGTTTTGTATATTGGAAATTCTTCCGCTCCTCGATCCTATAAAGTATCATCATCTGAAATGGTGTTGTATCAATAATGCAATAGTGAAGACCGTGGTACAATAAGTTAAAAGCTTTGGTGGATGGTATTTAAAGCATTAGGTTGGTTGGGGTGGATTAAATTAAAAGTTTTGATGAAAGAAGGTGGTATGATTATATTAATTTGGTTTTGGATGAGTAGTGGAGTGCTGTAATATGTCTCGCTCTAACACATTAGGAAGCTTTATTGAATACCGTGCCTTGAAACCATCTCGCTCTCTCAAAACATCTTTCTCTCTCTGGCACACATGTTTGAGGTGGACTTGATCATATACATGCCAGCTTGGAGCTTGCTTGTCTGCTTATGAGTATAGTATGGTTGCCTGGATTTATCAGGCTTGTTGTTCAATGGGGCTATATAACATGTTGGCTGAGACCTCTAGTGGCGGGGTGGGGTCACTTTACTGATCATGGGTGTATATCTTTGGTTGGATATGTATGTGTGTATTAATAAGAATATTGTAAATTAAAATAAAAGCTTTCATGATTGGTATGAGCAAAATCCTCAAAAATACTTCACAAGCCATGAAACAGACTCCCTCATTCATGTTCACAAGCTGTTGCTATAAAAGCCCAAGCAAACTCTTGGGAAGCATCAGTCAGTTTTAGTGAGCCTCAGTGATAGTACAAAAAAATTAAAAATGTCTTCGATGTTAGTAAATAAAAGTTTTTCAATAATTGAAAATTTGCGAAAAGATGTGATGGAGTGTTTAAAAAATTCAGTGAATAAACACTATATTGTTCAAAAGTGCAATAGAAACATGCATAAATTTCAAATTGCATTTCGGAAGTGCAATAAGAGTGCTAGAAACGACATTTCGAGAGCTGTCTCGAGCAAATTAAAGCATTAAGAGCACTATTGAGAACTCCCCGTCGAGGTGGAGGAATTACTCTCGTAAGAAGAAGTGATTTTGTAAAGTGGAGGAATTACTCTCGTAAGAAGAAGTGATTTTGTAAAGTGGGAGGAAATAAAGACAGCGTTCGCAGACAGAATTCGACAAGGTGTTATTGCAAATTTAAAGCATATCGAACCGAAGCTATTTATGCAAGACGCTGCCAAATTATTTATGCGCCACATTAAGAATACATTAAAACATTACTTTAATATTAAAGTTACTACAAACATTTTGCGGTGAATTTGTTAAGGAAACTTTTGACAATGAAATAATAAAAGACATTAAATATTTCCAAGCGAGAACTGCTGCAATTAGTGCAGAAGATAATTTAGAGGAGTGGTTTAAATCAAACATTTTGGATCCAATAAACTCAGCTGGAAGAAATCCAGGAAAAAAGACAGTGGCTGGGCACTTCACTCTATAATGCATCTAGCAGTACACATCAACAAGTTTGAACAGCTCCGAAGATCTTCATATATACCTCTACCAAAAGAGATTGCATCAAAGAAAAGCTTGCATTAATTTGAAGAATAATGATGAAGCATGCTTCGCATGAGCCGTAACATCAGCGCTATATCCTACAACTGTCAGCTCTGATAGGACCTCATCATATCCACAATATTCAACTGTACTTAATTTAATGGGATAACACTTCCCATGACACTTACGCAAATTACGCAATTTGAAGACCACAACGATTTATCAATAAACGTATTCATCCTAGAGAAAGAGCCTTCATTCACCACAGTTCCAGTTAGACTTACGAAACACAGGATGGACATATTAATCTCCTAATGCTACAAGATTACTATGCCCAGGCTGAAATGGATGATGATGATGATGATGTTGGCAGATATCATTTCTGCTGGATTAAAGATCTTTCGCGCCTCGTATCACACACACACACACACACACACACACACACACACACACACACACACACACACACACACACACACACACACACACACACACTACACACACACACACACACACACACACACACACACACACACACACACACACACACACACACACACACACACACACGCGCACACACACACACACACACACACACACACACACACACACACACACACACACACACACACACACACACACACACACACACACACACACACACACACACACACACACACACACACACACACACACACACACACACACACACACACACACACACACACACACACACACACACACACACACTACACACACACACACACACACACACACACACACACACACACACACACACACACACACACACACACACACACACACACACACACACACACACACACACACACACACACACACACACACACACACACACACACACACACACACACACACTCACACACACACACACACACACACACACACACACACACACACACACACACACACACACACCACACACACACACACACACACACACACACACACACACACACACACACACACACACACACACACACACACACACACACACACACACACACACACACACACACACACACACACACACACACACACGACACACACACACACACACACACACACACACACACACACACACACACACACACACACACACACACACACACACACACACACACACACACACTACACACACACACACACACACACACACACACACACACACACACACACACACACACACACACACACACACACACACACACACACACACACACACACACACACACACACACACACACACACACACACACACACACACACACACACACACACACACACACACACACACACACACATCACACACACACACACACACACACACACACACACACACACACACACATCACACACACACACACACACACCACACACACACACACACACACACACACACACACACACACACACACACACACACACACACACACACACACACACACACACACATCACACACACACACACACACACACACACACACACACACACACACACACACACACACACACACACACACACACACACACACACACACACACACACACACACACACACACACACACACACACACACACACACACACACACACACACACACACACACACACACACACACACACACACACACACACACACACACACACACACACACACACACACACACACACACACACACACACACACACACACACACACACACACACACACACACACACACACACACACACACACGACACACACACACACACACACACACACACACACACACACACACACACACACACACCACACACGCGCACACACACACACACACACAACACACACACACACACACACACACACACACACACACACACACACACACACACACACACACACACACACACACACACACACACACACACACACACACACACACACACACACACACACACACACACACACACACACACACACACACACTACACACACACACACACACACAGTCGGGTGTGCGTGCACTGAAAAGTCTTATCAGAAATCCTCTACGGGCTATGGATTTCGTGATATTAGCGATCATACCTTTTCTGATGTAATTTATATTACTCATAATTCAAGTCTAGGCTATTTTTGTAAGCATTAAGTTGAGAATTGTTTTGTATATTGGAAATTCTTCCGCTCCTCTATCCTATAAAGTATCATCATCTGAAATGGTGTTGTATCAATAATGCAATAGTGAAGACCGTGGTACAATAAGTTAAAAGCTTTGGTGGATGGTATTTAAAGCATTAGGTTGGTTGGGGTGGATTAAATTAAAAGTTTTGATGAAAGAAGGTGGTATGATTATATTAATTTGGTTTTGGATGAGTAGTGGAGTGCTGTAATATGTCTCGCTCTAACACATTAGGAAGCTTTATTGAATACCGTGCCTTGAAACCATCTCGCTCTCTCAAAACATCTTTCTCTCTCTGGCACACATGTTTGGAGGTGGACTTGATCATATACATGCCAGCTTGGAGCTTGCTTGTCTGCTTATGAGTATAGTATGGTTGCCTGGATTTATCAGGCTTGTTGTTGAATGGGGCTATATAACGTGTTGGCTGAGACCTCTAGTGGCGGGGTGGGGTCACTTTACTGATCATAGGGTGTATATCTTTGGTTGGATATGTATGTGTGTATTAATAAGAATATTGTAAATTAAAATAAAAGCTTTCATGATTGGTATGAGCAAAATCCTCAAAAATACTTCACAAGCCATGAAACAGACTCCCTCATTCATGTTCACAAGCTGTTGCTATAAAAGCCCAAGCAAACTCTTGGGAAGCATCAGTCAGTTTTAGTGAGCCTCAGTGATAGTACAAAAAAATTAAAAATGTCTTCGATGTTAGTAAATAAAAGTTTTTCCAATAATTGAAAATTTGCGAAAAGATGTGATGGAGTGTTTAAAAAATTCAGTGAATAAACACTATATTGTTCAAAAAGTGCAATAGAAACATGCATAAATTTCAAATTGCATTTCGGAAGTGCAATAAGAGTGCTAGAAACAACTTTTCGAGAGCTGTCTCGAGCAAATTAAAGCATTAAGAGCACTATTGAGAACTCCCCGTCGAGGTGGAGGAATTACTCTCGTAAGAAGAAGTGATTTTTGGGAGGAAATAAAGACAGCGTTCGCAGACAGAATTCGACAAGGTGTTATTGCAAATTTAAAGCATATCGAACCGAAGCTATTTATGCAAGACGCTGCCAAATTATTTATGCGCCACATTAAGAATACATTAAAACATTACTTTAATATTAAAGTTACTACAGCATTTTGCGGTGAATTTGTTAAGGAAACTTTTGACAATGAAATAATAAAAGACATTAAATATTTCCAAGCGAGAACTGCTGCAATTAGTGCAGAAGATAATTTAGAGGAGTGGTTTAAATCAAACATTTTGGATCCAATAAACTCAGCTGGAAGAAATCCAGGAAAAAGACAGTGGCTGGGCACTTCACTCTATAATGCATCTAGCAGTACACATCAACAAGTTTGAACAGCTCCGAAGATCTTCATATATACCTCTACCAAAAGAGATTGCATCAAAGAAAGCTTGCATTAATTTGAAGAATAATGATGAAGCATGCTTCGCATGAGCCGTAACATCAGCGCTATATCCTACAACTGTCAGCTCTGATAGGACCTCATCATATCCACAATATTCAACTGTACTTAATTTAATGGGATAACACTTCCCATGACACTTACGCAAATTACGCAATTTGAAGACCACAACGATTTATCAATAAACGTATTCATCCTAGAGAAAGAGCCTTCATTCACCACAGTTCCAGTTAGACTTACGAAACACAGGATGGACATATTAATCTCCTAATGCTACAAGATTACTATGCCCAGGCTGAAATGGATGATGATGATGATGATGTTGGCAGATATCATTTTCTGCTGGATTAAAGATCTTTCGCGCCTCGTATCACACACACACACACACACACACACATACACACACACACACACACACACACACACACACACACACACACACACACACACACACACACACACACACACACACACACACACACACACACACACACACACACACACACACACACACACACACACACACACACACACACACACACACACACACACACACACACACACACACACACACACACACACACACACACACACACACACACACACACACACACACACACACACACACACACACACACACACACACACACACACACACACACACACACACACACACACACACACACACACACACACACACACACACACACACACACACACACACACACACACACACACACACACACACACACACACACACACACACACACACACACACACACACACACACACACACACACACACACACACACACACACACACACACACACACACACACACACACACACACACACACACACACACACACACACACACACACACAACACACACACACACACACACACACACACACACACACACACACACACACACACACACACACACACACACACACACACACACACACACACACACACACACACACACACACACACACACACACACACACACACACACACACACACACACACACACACACACACACACACACACACACACACACACACACACACACACACACACACACACACACACACACACACACACACACACACACACACACACACACACACACACACACACACACACGCGCACACACACACACACACACACACACACACACACACACACACACACACACACACACACACACACACACACACACACACACACACACACACACACACACACACACACACACACACACACACACACACACACACACACACACACACACACACACACACACACACACACACACACACACAGTCGGGTGTGCGTGCACTGAAAAGTCTTATCAGAAATCCTCTACGGGCTATGGATTTCGTGATATTAGCGATCATACCTTTTCTGATGTAATTTATATTACTCATAATTCAAGTCTAGGCTATTTTTGTAAGCATTAAGTTGAGAATTGTTTTGTATATTGGAAATTCTTCGCTCCTCTATCCTATAAAGTATCATCATCTGAAATGGTGTTGTATCAATAATGCAATAGTGAAGACCGTGGTACAATAAGTTAAAAGCTTTGGTGGATGGTATTTAAAGCATTAGGTTGGTTGGGGTGGATTAAATTAAAAGTTTTGATGAAAGAAGGTGGTATGATTATATTAATTTGGTTTTGGATGAGTAGTGGAGTGCTGTAATATGTCTCGCTCTAACACATTAGGAAGCTTTATTGAATACCGTGCCTTGAAACCATCTCGCTCTCTCAAAACATCTTTCTCTCTCTGGCACACATGTTTGAGGTGGACTTGATCATATACATGCCAGCTTGGAGCTTGCTTGTCTGCTTATGAGTATAGTATGGTTGCCTGGATTTATCAGGCTTGTTGTTGAATGGGGCTATATAACGTGTTGGCTGAGACCTCTAGTGGCGGGGTGGGGTCACTTACTGATCATGGGTGTATATCTTTGGTTGGATATGTATGTGTGTATTAATAAGAATATTGTAAATTAAAATAAAAGCTTTCATGATTGGTATGAGCAAAATCCTCAAAAATACTTCACAAGCCATGAAACAGACTCCCTCATTCATGTTCACAAGCTGTTGCTATAAAAGCCCAAGCAAACTCTTGGGAAGCATCAGTCAGTTTTAGTGAGCCTCAGTGATAGTACAAAAAAATTAAAAATGTCTTCGATGTTAGTAAATAAAAGTTTTTCAATAATTGAAAATTTGCGAAAAGATGTGATGGAGTGTT
>OZ005741.1:143016548-143058950 GCA_963930735.1 Dioctria linearis
ATATCCTTTTGTAAATTCCTGCTTCTTCTATGAGCACTGTATATATAACTACATATACATATATGATTTGATTTTCAAATCAATCAGTGTTTCTTGCAAATTGTTTGTGGTGGGTTTCTGAACAAGAGAATAAGAACCTATCTAAAATCGAGATATTGATCCAATTGATTCATACTAATAGGAAGAATAATGGCGTGAAACACTCCAATTTATAATTTCACTAATTTAATTCTGTTCATTAATTGCTCGATCGCATATGTAGTTATTATGCCGTATTTTGGCATATATTCAACTAAATGCAATTTGTAGCCTTTTCTAGTTTTTACGCGTTATACACTTATTTTTTAATTCACTTTGCGCTTATTTTAACTTAACTACTTAACTAATTTGTTTCGTTGCATGTACCATTAAAATGCCGAAAGCTGGCATATATTTAATTTTTATGCGAGAAACTTATTTAAATTATACACTAATTAGTATCACACAATACTTATCTGAAGTCCAAATCCAACAAAAAAAACTTATGTCCCTTGCCAGCACCAATTGCCCACCAATTTCCAGCATGTATAATATTGTACCTTCAATATGACACTTTTTATTTTATGCTTAACTGCTGAAAAATGAAAAAATATTTATTATTTGATCTGATGCTATAAATTGCATGTAAGATCAATTTGGTGAACTGAGAAAAAAACTTGGTTGAAATTACACTGGTGATCGCTGTCAAAAAACTGAGAGAGATCTTAGGAATTGCCCCCTTATTATAGGCTCTAAGCGGCCATTTTGACATACGTTCCACAAGAAAAATGCAAATTAAGCATATTTTTCGACTTTGCTTGACTTGTATACTTATGTCAAAATGTGCCAATTTCCTTCAACTAATTTATTTTATTAAATATTTTAATTTTTCTGAAATTTATCAAGATGGCGGCTCCCTGCCATATTATGACAATTTCCACTGTGGAACGCAAATATTTCTCATTTTTCTTGCATCTCGTTTTCGCATCTTTCTCTTTCCCACTCATTATGGGAATTACTTTCACCTTTTTTCGCGAATATTTGTTTACCTGGTAACTTTAAATATTTAAGTATTACCAACAGGTAGCGCGCCGCCAACTTCATAAAATCAGCTTTTCACCGTGTCAAGTTGACAGTCGCGAACGCGATAATTTCATGTGAAAGTGCCGTGTTGTTTGTGTGTTTTTTAAGGCAATTCATGGATTAATTATCCTAACGTACACCCACATTCATCATTCAATCTATCCTCTTTTATTTGCGAACGAAAATAAGTCTTCTTTCTGCCGGGAAATTTTTCACTGGAATACAAGCACACAAACGAAATGTGATGATATCTATTTCGACATTGATATTTACAGTTACAGGTCTTCATCGCGAAACTATTTTAATAGGTTCGAAATGTCATATCCTGCCTCACCTTCTCTAGTCTCGTTTCTTTACGTACTCTTGCACTACGTATGTAACTATATATAAACGTATTGCCTTCTTCTCGAAATAGTGGAGGTCTTATCAGTTTTTGTCATAAGAGAAATCTACCAATCATCTTCACGATTATTTTCTCATGATTTCAACAAACTTACGAAATTATCAATGGCTGCTGACCAACAAGTCACGACTTTATGACAACTTTCAACAGCTTATCCGAAACTCAACGGTTGTGTTTAATTAACTATGACCGACGGACCGTATGCCTATATTCGAGCAGACTGAGATCGAGATTCATTTCAATCTTCCTTACGAGAGAGAGTGTTTTCCGTCAAATATGTTGTTATGTTGATCTATTATTTCTTACTTTAAGAGTGAAGAATTTTTACTTTCAGCGAACATCCGCTGAAAGTAAAAATTCTTCGCTGTAAAAGTTAAGATCAACATATCTATCGAAATATTAGACATCTATTTTAAGGAAAATTTTATATACAAGTTCACATGAACAAAATAGCACCACAAAACCATAGCATACACCAAATTGTATGGAAGATCCAGTTTAGAGAATGAAAACTTGTTCAGTCAATATCTGAAAATATAATCACCAATTACTACACTGAACACACATACAACCCTTGTAGGAAATTTGAGCTTAATAAATATAATAAATCGGCTCAATCAATGAATCAATCAATCGTTTATTATATGGAATTTGTACACAAGATTGAAAATCTTATATTAGTACAATTTGTAGAACGTCTAGGTGAACTAATAAACTACAAAATAAAACGAAATAAAAGAAAAGAAAAAAACCTAATACTTACAATAGATAAGAATAGAATAGAAAGAAAAAAACCATAGTGGAAAGATAAAAAGAAAAGAGTTTGACAATCAGCTTAGTAATATGTAATTAGTAAAATAAAATTAAATTAGAAGAAGCACTCTGTGCATGACGAGGTACGGAATTCTAAATGTGTGCTATCTGGATAAAGTAAGTTTCTTCAAGGATGGATGAATTGAAACCTGGATAAGAAGTTTACGTCCTCTCAGGGACTGCAGAGGTTTGACTTGTAACCTTTTGTCTCTTCTCGCAGCTCCCTAGGTACATAATTCGGAAGTCAAAACAAAAGGCAGGTATTTGGTTTAATTTTGATAGCCACAAAGGCGGCCGGACTAAAGCGCAGTGGCGCCAGGTTCCTTAGAGAAGAGCTCTCCATTGGTTAGGTTCTATTAGTGAAGACAATCCCTTCACGCATCCTCCTACCCGCACCATGTCACCGGATTGTCTCATCAGCGCCAGCCCTCACCGTTCAGAGCCACAACAAGTACCCTTACTCCTCCTGGACTTCCTAAGGAAAATTGGTCAGCTATGCTCGTCGGATGGGGTGGGGGAAGGACCAGGGTACTAATTGCGAAGCAGCTTACCACTACCTTCAACCTTGATAGATCCATTCCATCATTACGCTACGCCACTCAACAGGTGTGCTCTCTTTGCAGATTAGGCAAACCCGTTGGTACCCATTTCTAACATGGTTGCCTCAGCGTTCTCCTGTGGACTATGTTTTGCAGCTACTATGAACGCCAACACATACGCTGTGAGCAGGACGTATAAGGGGTGCACCAGTGAAAATTATTTTAATTCATTTTAATTCCAGTATTTATTAAAAAAAAATAAACGTTATAAATCCGTAACTCCGTCATTAATTCTGAAAAATGTTCTAAAACTAAGTTCCCCTTTTTTCTTCTAGTTGTTCAGTCCCGATCTTTACCGCTACAATGCGGATGCTAAATTTCAACAGATTAATTCTTTAAAATTGAGCCGCGTATTACTACTAACGAGAACCAAACCTATCGGCGATATTTGTTCTGATTGTACTCTCCAATTAACTCCCGAACACTTTTGTTAAAAAACAATTCTTCGTAAAGCTTTTATCTTAACCCGAGACTAATATCTAGTAACTATTTCCAAACTCAACCGTTGGTTGTATAATGTAACGAATCCTAAACTTCTTGAGCACCCCATGTAATTTGCTTATCCTACATTGCCGACCACCAAATTCTAAGAGAAGTAGAATTTATTTTTTTAAGACTTGATGTATAGTGAGAACCGATATTTTATTTAGTGTAAGTAATGGAGGCTAATTAACGTGAGAGATTTATAATTTATTCAGCAATACTCTTCAAGTCGTTGTAACCGAAATCCAGGCAACTTTAAAGTAATAAAATTTTATGATGGCCTATCACGGAGGTGTCGTCTTGTACTCCTTAACAGGCATGCGATTAAATTGTAGCTGTCGATAATAGTGAGGTTGAATTTGGAGATTACAACCATTCGTCGCTCTGAGGACTAATAAAAAAAATCTTAAATTTTCCGTATATCCGTATATCTAAATATCCTTATTGATTCTAACAATTATAAATATCCAATTACTGCAATGCACACAACTGTAACTACCATTAGAAGGAAACCTTCTGGAACCAACAATTCTGCAGATCTTCATACGACAGTTTCTCTTTGATCGTTAACTTAATCTACAAACTTTAATACCAATTCAAGATAAAAATTTTAATATTCCTTTTTCTTTTCTTTTGTAATTGCCTGTTCAACTTTAGTTCAAGGTTAAAAACTGAATTCAATGCTTCCGAATATTACCTCAATTCTAGTTGCGGTACCCAGTAGAGGCACAACTCTTAATTATACATATATATAGCTAGCAAATGCAGGCTCTAACTCCGCTTAATTCCTTAAAATTCTAATTTAATTTGTAATTCAAAAAATATGTAATTGTACTCACCTGCGAATCCCCAAATGCACATTTGTGACCGCAGTAGCTGAGGAAAACATTAAAATTTTTGTTTTGTGTTAAAGTTATCTTAACTATCCGACTTAATTTAATTGCTGGTGGATAATTTCACAGTAGAGGTAGTTCCAGGTGTCCAAATTATTTATTCTTGCCGCTAATCCTTTTCTTTCCTTTTCAAGGTTAAGTTGGTCGCGCACGTGGCGTGCTCCTTCCTTCGATATTATGTATGACGAGTTTTACTGACCGAATCACGATTCTGTCTTTGGTTCCCCTTTTTGAGTACTGCCGGCCTTTGTTTTATTTTTATAAGCCTTCGGCACCTCCAGAAATGAACAACTAAAAATTCGGTCTGAGGCGAGCCTTCGTAATAGGACTTGCGCCCCCGACACACAAGCTTCCTTAATTTACTTTTCCTGGAACCGTGCGGGAATTTCCACGCGGCTGGGCGAGGGTTCAAAAAAATTAATTCCCCGAAAATATCTACAATTATCCCAGTGATTCAACTGCTCAACTGGGGTTCTTTCTTAATGTGCTAGGCCTTCGGGTCAAGTTTCTGCTAACTTTACTGTCACGGCACAATCAAGAAGAATTTTGATGCTTCCTTCGTGGCGACTTATTTCTAAAAAGAACCGTAAAATTGAAACCTTTCCCGTTGTCTCTTCCTTTATGCTTTTCGCCTCCTCTTTCGGCACTTAATTTTCGACTTTTACCGCACTGTCAGTCAGAACTGTATCGTATAACACCTTCCCTAGGTGTCACCAGATGACTTTCCCCTTTTCGACCAGTCGACCTGTCTCTATTCAAGTTTCTGGACGCACTTCTTCAGCTCACCTTGGCTGTCAACCTAACACAATTGAGCTATTCTGAAACCCACGTCTTGTTGTCTTGACTGCTTACGCCATCTATCCTAACTGTCCCCTATTTCACTACGCGGTGCTAAAGCTATCAACTCTGAATTTGGGCTTACTCAGTATTTGACCTAAACTGTCTACACTAGCATTTAATTCTAGTCGCGTATATGCTAATTTGATAAGTAGAGACTGCGGCATTTACGGTGGTGGTTCTTGCTAATACCAGATAGGAATTAACTAGAATTCAACTGCTAATTCCCTTGCTTTGCTGAGCTACTGTTACAGACTTTATAACAAAATATACTCTGGCTCACCTGAACGAATAAGATTTTGTAAGAAAATCGGTGCTTTACAAAGGGTAAAGTACGAATCGAGAGTACAATCCAAAATCGATGGTCTGTAAGGTGGGATATGAGCAGAATGCCTGGCTGAAGAATCTCTGGCGGCATTCTCAGCCTTGAACATATCGGACTAACTTCTCCTGAGGTCTTCCTTGAGGAACTTGACTGCTTCAAGTTTTCACACACGTTTAACTCTTTTTCGAGTTCTCGTTTCTCATGGGGGCCTGTCATCTGGGTGGACAGGGCCATGAATCCATGAGACGACTTATTGGCTGACAGCAACTTGGTCAACTGGATTCAGGGTTCTGCCGGGCAGGGTGACGGGGTGAACGGAGCGGTCAGCGGAAGGTACGGAAAGGGTTGCGGGGGGATGTGAATGAGGTCTGAGATCTTCAGTAATCAGGGCGTGCTGCTAACTGCCTGCCTGAAGAACATGATGCAGCATTCGCAGTCCTCAGCGTATCTGACCAACCCTTGTGCGACTTTTCATTGAGGAGCTGGTGAAATATATTTACCTAAATTCTAAATTCTTTGCGCAAGCTTGCTTTTGCACAATCACTGTTCTATACACACACACAGTACATTGCTTACCTGAGGAAGTCCAGATCCTGAGCAAAGAGGGGAAGAGCGGCTGGAGGCTGGATATGCGGCTGAAGACCTTCAGTAATTAGGAGTTGGCATCCTGCTAGCTGCCTGGCGGAAGAATCTCTGGTACCGCTCTCAGTTTTCGGCACCTCCAACCGACTTTCTTCGGGTCCTTTTTGGGATACTTAGGTAGAGAGATGTGTAAAATTTCTGTTCTGAATTTTTTTGCACTTTGTATCCGGCTAGCCAGTCATGTTCAGCTCTGAGCGTGGCCGCTTCCCCACCTTCGACTCAGCGAGACAGATAACCTGCTATGCTACTTTTGCCCCTTAGTTGGTATTTAGGGACAATGGCAGTTGACTTTTAGATGAACACGGTACAGACTTCTGCCGGCTCAAGCTCAGGGCTTAGGTAGGTTCTTTGCTCTTCGATCAACTACCTCTTGCTCTACCTTTGGAAGACAGGAAGAAATGGATAAACATAAAACAAAAAAAAAGAAAAGACTTAAAGATAGAAACGGTCAGACAAATTGGGATGGTGGGTCACACTGGGCTACCTGTATCACCCGCCACTGCCTACTTCACTTCCCTAGGTGAGGCTGCCAGTTAGTTTATCCTGTTTTTTTTATTGCGCATAACATAAAAAAAAAGAATAAAAAAACTGTACACTATTATAAGAACATAAGAGAAAAATGTTCCATAAAAAATAAAGCTAGAATTTTATGACCTACGCATCCATTCTATAATAGTATAGGAATATCATATAAGTATGTATATATACCTAAAAGACACAAAAAACAAATTTATACTAAAATCGCTAGGAAGAGAAAAGACGTTACGTCACTACACTAATCTATGCAGCAATATAGGAGGGGAGCACCCAATATTCTCGTAGCAATTTGCTCCTATCAATTTTCTCGTACGACATTTGCTCGTATCAATTTTCTCGTGAAGCCATTTTCTCGTATCAACGTTCTCGTAAAGCCATTTTCTCGTATCAACTTTCTCGTAAAGCAATTTTTTCGTATCAATTTTCTCGTAAGTCAATTTGCACGAATCAATTTGCTCGTAAGGCAATTTGCTCGTACACAATTATCTCGTGTGCAACCTTGTAAACATCTATTTGGAAATTAATTAATATGCTGAAATTAGAGCAATCGAAAAATGAAATGCTCATTGATCCAGTGTCTTCTGGTGCAGAACCACCCATTAAAAGAAGAAAATATAAAGATTTAGACAATATAAAGATTTAGACAGTAATTATTTATCTAAAAGCGATAGCTTCTACATTTAGTTTTTAAGTAATACAAATATTTTCTAAGTATAAGAAGTATTTCCTTTATTAAAAAATTCTTATATGTAAATAAAATGATTTGTTTCTGTTTTAAATTAAATACTCATCGAATAATCCAAAACTCGTGTGAACTTATCTTTTGAACTAATTGGTTCGCGCGCGCGAGTTTTCTCGTATTCTAATTTGCTTGTGTAAAATTACGTTTTGAATTAAATAGTTCGCGCCGCGCGAACGCGCCGCGCCGCGCGAACTATTTAATTCAAAACATAATTTTACACGAGCAAATTAGAATACGAGAAAATTGATACGAGAAAATTGATACGAGATAATGGCATTACGAGAAAATTGATACGAGAAAATGGCATTACGAGAAAATTGATACGAGAAAATAGTTTTACGACAAAACTGATACGAGCAAATTGACTTACGAGCAAATGTTCCACGAAAAAATTGATACGAGAATTTTGGGGGGAGCCATATAGGAGAGAAAAAAAAACAAAAAAACCCTTTCGTTATTCTGCTAATATATGTGTCTACATATATATAAAAAAAGACAATAAAAAATCATACTAATTTGCTTGTATACATACATATATGTAATAGAAATTGCTAAACAGGTATCATTACGTTATGATATAATATGTACAAAAAAAATATATATATATATGTATAATGAATAACTAGAGAGAAGTCTGAATGTTATTATAACATGAGCTTACATGTTTGTAAAAATAGGTATGCACCTACATATATAGAAATTGCAAAGAATGTCTAACTCCTGATTTAAACATCTGATATGCAAAGCATGAATATAAAATAATAATAGCCAAAACTCTCTACGAGAGCCCTGAGAAAAGCAGAAAGAAACTACTCTCTTATATTACATTATTACAAACTGTACTTACATTTCAATCACCAGTTCTGGCCCACAGTTTTTACTTCACTTCTGCCCGCACGTAGCAGCATGCTACGGGTTTCTTGGATATGTGAAGCTTTTTGCTTCACTTGGGCCTACACGTAGCAGCAAAATGCTACGGTTTTCTTGGATTGTGTTGCGCCTAAATGTATGTTTTGTTGTTTTCAAGTGTTGCTCCTAAATGTAGGCTTTGGTTTTGAATTAATATTAGTAATAATTAAAGTTAACAGTAGGAATTTTTTGTTCATGCCAATGGATTCTAGATGTTAGGTAGGTGGGGGGGCTATTATAATCAAGGATAAGGTAGATGGGGTAATGTAATTTTCATCAGAAATCCGCTACGGGCTTTGGTTTTCGAGATATTAGCGTATTTATAAATCAAGTTATTTTTGTTCATGTCAATGGTCTAGGTGGTGTAGGGTGGGGGTTTCAGTTCAAGGGGGGACGAAATTCTCATCAGAAATCCTCTACGGGCTCGCCATTTCTTGAGTAAGGTTACCTAGCGGCATTAGCTGGAACTACCACCATGCCTTGGTTTTGCTGTTTTCTGTTATTAGCGGGGAAGCTATAGATATCAGCATGCGCCTAGGCTTTTACAGGATTCGAATGCAGATGCCATTTCTTGAGTAAGGTTCTCTAGTGGCATTAGTCGGTTCTGCAGGCATTTAATGGTAAGTAATCATCATTGTAATCATCCAATGCCCTGATACAATTTGGAATATTCCATAATTTGGATTCGAGAGCAAACGCCATTTCTTGAGTAAAGTTCCTGTTCAAGCCTAGCCATATGCATAGTATTGTAGCACATTCCTTAGCTTTACATACCAAAAACTTAAATTTCATTAATTGTAGATCTGCTTACAATTAATTTCTCACTGCTGCCCATCACAATTCTCATGAAATTGTCTGCACTATGCAAGTAAACAAGATCATATTGCATGAGAATTGTGATAACAGAAGGCGCAGTGACAATTATTTTGTAGGTAGGTAAGCAAAATACATATATATTTCATGTGACTATGGGAAGAAAATAATTTAGAATTGTTGCTGATTTTGATATTTTGGATTTTCAGTAGATAATTTGTATAAAAAAGGAACTTTTTGAGAAAATAAATTATTAGTTGCTCGTCAGTAGTCGAGAATTTTATTTAGCGAATTTTCATTTCATAACGTATTAAGGTTGAGTACCTTGAATACTTACAACTGTTTTCTATTAAGGTTGAGTACCTCAATACACTTCGCCACTAAAAACACCGCTTTAAGGTGGAGTACCTTAAGACACAAATCCTATTAAGGTTGAGTACCTTAATATACCACATTAAGGAAGTCGGGGGCAAGCAAAAGAGCTTGATCGCTATACAAACATAATTTGGCGACCCCGACGTGATTTCACGTCACATTAATCGCATCAATCAACTGGAAGACAATCTATCATCATGGAACAGCTGCTAAAGCAACAAACGGCAACAGAAGATGAGATAGAAAGAATTATCTCTAATCATAAAAAGCAGCGTATTGCTGACAGAGATCTGAGATTATACAAGAACAGTTTAAGCCGCCTGGATGAGCAATGGGCGAAGTACGACAAGACCGATAGTGAGCTTCGACAAAAATTTGACAATCAAGTCAACCCAGAATACTTCCATCATTATGAGGAATTCAAGGATGGTTATGAAACCATAAGAGAACAAATTTCCAACACGATTCATGAACTGCTTCAAGAGGAGGTTCAGCAATCTTTACCAACTCATAATACGGACTTAAATCTCAATAAAGATGTTCAACATCAAGATGAGCCGCAAACGCGACAGGCAAGAGATGAGGTGTCAAAGGGTGCCAAGCCCAAAAACTCAATTGCATCAAAAATTCATGTTGATAACATCAAGAGTTCGTCATCAGATGCATTACGAGGACTTGTCCGCAAACAGCTGGCAATTATGGCTGTACTGAAAAGAGTACTGGAAGGTGTCAATACACAAGAATCATCAGGGGCATATTACAATGTTAAAAGCAATACAATCAATGAGTACTGGACACAACTAAGGACTCTCAACCAATCCATTTGGGAAGCTGCAGAAGACATTTATGACTGCTATGACTATGACCCAGAAGAATATTATAGAGTTGAGGAAGCCACGCAAAATATGCTGGCGAAGTTACTGCAAAGGTCCGAAGAGATTTTAAACCCAAATATGGATCAACGCAGATCAACAATATCAACACAGATGAAATTGCCAAAGATCTCGCTGCCACAATTGATGGCGACTACCTCAAATGGAAACAATGTCGTGACTTGTTTTCACAAATGGTTCACGAACAAGACATTGGAGGGGCTCAGAAAATGTGGTTTCTCAAAACCAATTTAACTGGTGAAGCCGAACACCTAATCAGACATTTGCCAATATCAGATGCAAACTATTCAACGGCTTGGGATACCCTTACAAAACGATACAACAACAAAAGGTTGCTGACCAGAACATTGTTGGAAAAATTGTTAGGACAACAAATAACCACACCAGACTCTTCTACATCAATAAAGAGGCTACATGACACTGCAAGGGAATGCATCTTGGCATTGAATAATATTGAAATCCAGACAGACACATGGGATCCAATATTGCTACACTTGCTTCTAAAAAAGGTAGACAAATCAACCCATTTTCTGTATGAGCAAGGATTACAGGCACCCAGAGATCTACAATCAGTAGAAGAGTTCCTGAAGTTCATGGAACTTCGGTTCCAGGCTCTAGAGACACTAGGCGCACAGAAGGCAGACGGTAGACTCATCAACAAATCATCAGTACTGGTCACAGGAGCCAGCCCTACCAGTTCCCACCAAGTAGCAGATTGTCCGGCAAGAGGGTGCTTAAAATGTAATCAGAAGCACAATACATTACTTCATCAACAAATTCAATCTAAGAGATCTGACAATCAGGCAATTAAGAGCATCATCGTTCAACCAACAACAAGTTCCAAAGAGCCATCAGCAAGCTTGGCAGCAAGAACGAAAACACTCATGAGAAATTGTGTTCTGCTTGGAACCGTATTAATAATGATACCAAATGGCAAGGGCGAAACAATCCGATGTAGAGCAATTCTTGACTCAGGTTCGCAACTAAACTTCATAACAGAACATTTGTCAAGTAAACTTGGTGTACGAAAATCATCAGAAACGATGCTCATACAAGGCATAGGAGAAATAAAGCAACGCACCCAACATAGAATAAATGTAGAAGTGATGTCACGGATCAACAACTTCACAGCACGAATCGAAGCCTTCGTCCTTCCGGAAATAACTTCCGCACAGCCAACTTACGAAATAGATACGGAGTCCTGGTCTATTCCTCGCAACATAGAATTAGCGGACCCAAGTTTCAACTGTCCAGGCAAGATAGATTTGCTCATCGGCGCGGACCTTTATTATCAACTCCTTTCGGTTGGTCAAATAAGACTTGGAACAGACTTGCCTATTTTACAGAACACTGTTTTTGGTTGGGTAGCTGCAGGAACAATACCCCAGTTATCACAACAAACTTTAACTTGTGGCATTTATACAACAGAAGATATCAATCTAGAGACACAAGTGGAAAAATTTTGGCAATTAGAAGAAACACAGTCAGTTTCTCCTAAACTCACTCACAGCAGAACAAGCTAGATGTGAACATCATTTTCAAAATACCATCAAGCGTGATAACACTAGGCGTTTTATTGTCAAACTACCCTTTAATCGAGACACCAAGGAATTAGGCGAATCAAAAGATGTAGCTCTGTGCCGATTTCTAGCTATCGAACGAAAATTCGAAAGAAATCCATCATTACATACACAATATATGGACTTCATGAAGGAATAGATAGAACTCGACCACATGAGAGAGATTGACTTTAACATTGTCACTAAGCCGTATTATTTCTTGCCACACCATGCTGTGGTAAAACCAGACAGCACAACAACGAAATTAAGAGTAGTGTTTGACGGCTCCTGCAAATCATCATCAAACACTTCGTTGAACGATATTTTTTCAACTGTCCCTACCATACAAAACGATTTATTTTCAATATTGCTTCGTTTCCGCATCCCACGGTTTGTCTTCACAGCCGACATCGAAAAGATGTACAGACAAATATTAGTGGATCCAGAGGATCAGAAGTTTCAATTAATCTGGTGGAGAGACAACAGCACCAAACCTATAAAATGTTTCAACCTGCGCACTGTTACATATGGCACCACATCAGCACCATACCTTGCGACTAGATGTCTTCAACAACTAGGAAAGGAGTTCAAGGCGATTTGTCCACTGGCATCTGAAACAATTGAAAGAGACTTTTATGTGGACGACGTAATGACGTGGTCAAATAGTTTGGTTGAAGCATTACAGTTACAGAGGCAGTTGGAAGAAGCTCTAAGGAGTGGCGGATTCAAGCTCAGGAAATTATTGAAATCTTTCTCAAGAGAGGACAAGGCTCTGCAATTCGACATTTACGAGTCCGAACTAGGCATAAAAACATTGGGCCTGACATGGATACCTCACTCAGATGAATTTTGCATCAAAACATTGTGCACTGAGCGTAGCAGGGTGACAAAGAGAACAGTTTTATCGGACATTGCACATTTGTTCGATCCGCTGGGCATCTTAAGTCCTGTGATAGTTTCTGCAAAGATTTTCCTTCAAACTCTATGGCGTCTTAAACTTGACTGGTATGCAGCGCTCCCTATGGAACTACACACATTTTGGACAAAATTTCATCAAGAACTGCCATCACTCACTAGAATCAAATTTCCAAGACATATGTTTTCTGCAGCAGTTCCAGTATCAGTACAACTGAATGCCTTCGCTGACGCATCTGAGAAGGCCTATGGTTCTGCAATATACTTACGTTCCATAAACCAGGAAGGAGTTACAATCGTGACACTCCTATGCTCTAAATCAAGAGTAGCTCCAGCCAAACCATGCACTCTTCCACGACTAGAATTGTGCGCAGCAAAACTGACTGCAGAATTAGCTAGCCGAGTCAAATCCGATCTAAACTTGAAGGACGTCCAATGCTATTACTGGACTGATTCAAAAATCACATTGGACTGGATCAATTCGGATCCGGCATTATATCATACATTCATCGCCAACCGGATCCTGTCTATTCAAGAAATATCATCACCAGACCAATGGAGGCATCAGAATCCGGCCGACCTTATATAGCGGGGAGTACATCCAGAAAAACTGGCTTCTCAGAACATTCGGTTTTATGGTCCTCTATTGGTTGGTTATGTTTTGAGATTCACACGAAATTGTCGACCTGTCCATCACTGTCGCAACAGAAACCCCCAATTAACAACAAAGGAACTTGACGAGGCTACCACAATCATCATCAAATCAATTCACCAAGGGGAATTCAGGGAAGAATTATCACAATTACATCGTACGGGGTATGTCCATAACAGCAATTCTATGAGCAGCTTGTCTCCAGTCAGAGACAACCAAGGCTTAATCAGAGTAGGAGGGCGATTGGAAGCAGCTAATTTACCGTTGGATGCAAAACACCCAATACTACTTCCATACGCACATACCTTTACTAAGCTATTGATGACACATCTTCATGAAAGCAATCTACACTGTGCACCACAGACATTCCTGGCTACAACGCGCCAAAGATATTGGCCCATCAAGGGTAAAACTATCGCTCGATAAATAGTTGGGAAGTGCATCCGATGCCCGAAGGCCAAACCAAAACTCCTCAACCAATTCATGGGAAACCTCCCTGCACACAGAATACAACCAGCACGACCTTTTACAAACGCTGGAGTAGACTTCTTAGGGCCTATTTGGATTCACTTTAATCTGAGAGGCAAACGTCCTCAGAAGACATATATTGCAGTCTTTTGCTGCTTTGCAACGAAGGCAGTACACTTCGAAGTTGCAAGTGATCTGAGAACAGCAGCATTTATAGGATGCCTTAAGCGTTTCGTTGGAAGAAGAGGAAGTTGCAGCAATCTGTATGCGACAATGCTACTAACTCTGTAGGAGCAAAGAACCAGCTCAAGGAACTTGAAGAAAACCTTCACCATGGAAACTCACAACAATTAATAACCTCATATTGCACAGCTAAAGGGATTCAGTTTCATTTCATTCCACCTAGAGCTCCACATTCTGGCGGCTTGTGGGAGGCCGCAGTGAAGTCATCTAAATATTTCCTGCAACGAAACATCGGATCAGCCTCATTGACATATGTGGAACTTGAAACACTTATGATCGAAATTGAAGCCATTATGAACTCTCGGCCATTAACGCCATTATCTAGTGACCCAAACGATCTAACCGCTCTCACTCCTGGACATTTTTTAATCGGAGAGCCACTCACGACCGCTGCAGATCCAAACGCACAACCTTCAAGGAGCAGTTTTTTACAGCGAGGGAAACAAGTGTTCATTCTAAAAGATCAGTTCTGGCAAAGATGGTCCAGGGAATACCTCAGCCAGTTACAATATCGTTACAAGTGGAAACAATAATCTAATAATGCTCATCCAGGAATGATGGTGGTCATAAAGGAAGAAAATCTTCCCACAACCCAATGGCAGCTAGGTCGAATCATAGAAACAGTCAAGGGACAAGATGGCTTGGTGAGAGTAGCAGGCGTGAGGACGTCATCAGGCGTATTACGAAGACCCATACATAAACTAGCACCATTGCCCCTTGAAGATGGCAGTGATTCTACTCATCAAATGCTAGGCAACTCTTTGACCATCGAAGACTCTAAAGAACAAACGTCGCATTCAAAACACACGCAGAAACGCAAAACTTCGCCAAACGCTTCTTCAACAACAACAGCATCTACCTCAGAAGGTGCAAGAGCAGTTGCCTCAGAAGGTCCAACGGCATCTATCTCAGAAAGTGCAACATCTCATAAAAAAAGACACCGTCAGAATGGTGCAATAAGCTTGTTGCTGTTTACCTGCTTAATCTTCCCAGTATTCAGCCAAGTACGAATTAACGAACTCAAATCTAAACCAGGAATATATTTTGAGCCCATGGGCAACGCTCACCTCATATCCAACGAATGGACGCTCGTAGTGCACTACAACATGAGCCCAGTTTGGGAAGAATAAGAAGCTATACTTTGTGGCATAAGCAATTTGAGTAATCTTTGCAACATAATTACTGACAAGATATCCTGCGAGCCTATCCTAAACCAATTTGAAGGTTTCCTAACCGAAATGCGGAATGGTAATGAGCTCCTACTTCGTAGCCATAAAAAGGTGCAATCGAGAACAAAAAGAGCTCCCTTAAACATTATAGGCAGTCCGGCCAACTCCTTTTTTGGGGTTTTAGATTCAGAATATGCCAAGTAATTGAAAATATGAAGAGCAATGATCACTATCTTCTAGAGCTCATTAAGAACCAAACCTCAGTAATTGACTCAACTGCCAATGTAATCAAAAGGTCAGAAGAAAGGACAGAGAGCCAGTTCATGGAGTTTCACAAATATTTCAATACAACCATCTCTCAACTCAACAACCTAACACATGAAGCCCACCAGCTAAGAATAACACAAATATTTAAAACATTTTCGCTCCGGTTAGTAATGGCTATCAATAATTATCAACGGATCCAATCAACTCTGTGGGACGTACTAATTGATACTCATCAAGGGAAAATAAATCCTTACCTATTGGCGCCAAGACAGTTCAATAAGGAGCTCAGTCATATTCAAGAGCATTTCACATCATCACTGAGATTGCCGGCGAAACCTGAGGACTTGATAAAATTGTACAGCATAATGTCAGTTGAAGGACGAGCCAGTCCTAGCCACATGATCTTTCGGTTAACTCTACCATTATTTACATCTGAACAATTTGAAATGATGCACTTGGTGTCAATACCATTTTTAAGGAACAACAGTCTCATGATGATTCAACCATCAACAGAATTCTTGATAATCAATCTGCATAGAAATCAGTATTATCCTCTACAAGAGAACGAACTGAGATCATGCCGAGTAGGCGAATCAGGATTCATCTGCAAGCAACATCATCCGATCTATAACAAGCAGTCCAATCATAGCCTGTGCGAGATCAGTCTGCTGACACAATCAACACCAAGAAACTGTTTTCTTACATCAGCTCACCCCCTTCGTTGGATACAATTAGCTACCCCCAATCATTGGATATACTTGATGCCAACACGAACAACCATCAATATTGTTTGTGAAAGGTCAGTTCATCAAGAAGTCCTCGAAGGTTCTGGTATATTAGAATTAAGCCCACAATGCTCTGTCCGAGATGAATCTACCACTATAAGAGGCCACAACATTATCTCCAGCCACTCAGAAGGTCAATTTATTACCACACCAAGATTCACCGACTTTATCCGTACACTAAACAACACCAACACCGACCTCGCATTGAAGGTCTCCCCAGCACAAGGCATCATGCAAGACATCCAAGAACTTCAAATGAGAATCAACTCACTCAACAAAAAGGGAAAGACTAGCTCCCAAGGACATCAACTTTCATGATACTCATCAATACACCATTGGCTACACAAGTTTGCTATTAATACTGGTTCTCATCGTATATGTGACATGGAGATATAAAAAACATACGTTTGGACATCAAACAATACACCCTAGATCACCCGTACCATTGCCAAGAACCACTTCCCTGGACCTATTACAATCAGAAGATCTTGAGCCAGCTCAGCGCGGGGAGAATGTTCAAGCCTAGCCATATGCATAGTATTGTAGCACATTCCCTAGCTTTACATACCAAAAACTTAAATTTTATTAATTGTAAATCTGCTTACAATTAATTTCTCACCGCTGCCCATCACAATTCTCATGAAATTGTCTGCACAATGCAAGTAAACAAGATAATATTGCATGAGAATTGTGATAACAGAAGGCGCAGCGACAATTATTTTGTAGGTAGGTAAGCAAAATACATATATCTGATTTCATGTGGCTATGGGACGAAAATAATTTAGAATTGTTGCTGATTATGATATTTTGAATTTTCAGTAGATAATTTTTATAAAAAAGGAACTTTGTGAGAAAATAAATTATTAGTTGTTCGTCAGTAGTCGAGAGTTTTATTTAGCGAATTTTCATTTCATAACGTATTAAGGTTGAGTACCTTCAATACTTACAACTGTTTTCTATTGAGGTTGAGTACCTCAATACACTTCGCCACTAGAAACACCGCTTTAAGGTTGAGTACCTTAAGGCACAAATCCTATTAAGGTTGAGTACCTTAATATACCACATTAAGGAAGTCGCGGGCAAGCAAAAGAGCTTGATCGCAATACAAACAGTTCCCTAGCGACATTAACCGGTACTACCAGCATGCCCTGCTTTTGCTGTTTTCTTTTATTAGAGGAGAAGTTGTAGATATCAGCATGCGCTTTTACAGGATTCGAGTAAGTTTCCCTAGTGGCATTAGTCGGTACTACCAGCATTCGTTGGTTTTGCTGTTTTCTTTTATTAAGGAGGACGTTGTAGATATCACATATGACGTCATCTTGACTCTTGCTGTTTACAGGTGCTGAACCTAAATAAGTTTTATTAGCGGGGAAGTTGTAGATATCAGCATCATTCTAATTTCACAACATGACATCAGCTTGGTTTGAAGCTTTCTTAGCAAATTATTATTATTGGGTTTAGGGGGTGTGTGTATTGATCTTTCGAGTGCAAACTCCATTTCTTGAGTAAGGTTCCCTAGCGACATTAGCCGGTACTACATATGTTGTTCATCTCGGCTTGGGGAATATAAGATCACTTTCAGCACTCTCTAGCATAGGGAAATAGCATAGGATTTCGATTTTATTTCTGGAGCTCGCTTATTTTTCATCTCGAGTCTTGGGGATACGAGATCACTGTGGGGATATGAGATCACTTTCAGCACTCTCTAGCATAGGGAAATAGTATAGCATTTCGATGTTGTTTCTGGAGCTCGCTTATTTTTCATCTCGAGTCTTTGAGAAACGAGATCACTTTGGGGATACGAGATCACTTTCAGCACTCTCGAACATAGGAAAATAGCATGGGTTTACGATATTGTTTTTGGAGTTCACTTATTTTTCATCTCGGAGAAGGTAACTGTTACCTGTACCAAGGCTTAGGTAGAATGTGTGCGGCTTATTTATATTAAGTAATGATGTGAAATACCCTATATGAATTTATACCTGGGGCTGTATACTTGCTAGCTTGAGTTTGGTTTTAGCTGTTTACTTTAGTATGAGTGCCTGTGGTATGTCGGGCTGGGCTGAGGAAACGTAATCTAAGGCGTGGGTGGATGTGTGCAGCTTTGTATTTTTTCACTTGTATCAAATTTGTTTATATTTTGAGCCATAAACTCATATGCATTTTTCTCTTCAAGTTCATATATTAGAGAACCTGTATCTGTATACCTGACTTTACATTTATCTCCACATTCACGATGGATAAAACTGTAGTGGAAATCGTAGAGGCATATCTTTGACATTTTCCATAACTGCCATTCCAATACATAGAGGCTTATTGTATAAGATTTTGAGGCACTTTAATTCTGCAGCAACTAAATTCTCATCAAATATCGAAGAAATGTTGTGAAATTCCCTAAGCGAATTAGTGTAATTCGTATTAGTAATATTCAAGTTGACTCTAGAATATTTTCAGGCGTAGCTCATTGGGCAGAATGCAGATAGATATGTTGACTTAGATAAGTAATGGAAATTAGTAAATGCCTAATGTATTAGATGAGTAGTGGAAGTTATAATTGAAAATTTCTTTTGCTGAAAAAAACAACAACAGCAAGTATAACGTAAGTTGTGGATTAAAAATCTTTTATAAACAAAAGTGATCATGCTATGATATTCGATATTTACAAATAGATCACGGCTGCTTGGGATATTAAGAGATATGAAGTAATGGAAATTAAGGCCTTATCAGAAAATTTTCGATGTAGGTGTGTATGAATTGAAAAGTCTTAGGTTTTATGAAAAATTGTTTTTTTATTGCCAATAAAATATCTTTTTGGGTGGGTTAAATGTAAAGCTTTGATGAGCTATGATATCAATGTGGGATGATACTAATATAGTTTGATATGTTGACTTAGATGAATAGTGAAAGTTGTATGGATACAGTAAGAGACTTTTCATAAAATTTTTGGTGATAAGGTGTAATGGCATGACCTTGTTAGCCTAGCCTGAAAGTGGTTGGAGCAGCCACATCTGAAAAAATCACATATTATGATTAAGAAAGCTTCATGATATATATCAAAAGTGATACCAATGGATTACATAAGGAAAGTAGGTTCACTTAATCTGCAAACAACAAATTTAATTGATAGCGACACCCGATGTGAGTATTAATCATTCTTGCTTCAATTATCGCTCTTAATCGACGTGTGCCGGAGAAAATTTATTTAGTATAGTCTAAAACACGCATTGTAAATAAAAATTGTATTATTTTTATAATGCCATTTATTGAAATAATTTGTTTTAATTGCCTTATAGCTTAAGTCTAAAGTATTTGTTCTTTAGTGTAGAAAAGCCAAGATTTGAAAGATATAGACTGATTCTTATAAGAATATGCCTTATGCCTTTAGACATGATGATGATGATGCTGCTGATGATGATAATGATGATGAAAGTACCAGGTTTCATTTCTGCTGGATTAAATATCCTTCACGGCTTGCATGGAAACAAACTTCAAAATATAAAGCTAGATTGTATATATGCGATAGATGTTTTTATATTTTTATTCTGCTAAAGAATTAGCATCACATATTCCTGAATGTGAGAAACAAAAAATTTATATTGAATTCAGGAAGCCTAACCGTAGAATTAAATGTTAGTAGCACAACGGATACTCTACCATTGGGAAACATTACTGAATTCCATCAGAGCAACAAGGAGCAGCCGCCGAAAACATATGACCCAAGTGTTTGCAGATTAAGTGAACCTACTTTCCTTATGTAATCCATTGGTAACACTTTTGATATATATCATGAAGCTTTCTTATTCATAATATGTAATTTTTTCTGATGTGGCTGCAAAAACCCCTTTCAGGCTAGGCGAACAAGATCATGCCATGACTCCTTTTTACCAAAAATTTGATGAAAAGTCTCATACTGTATCCATACAATTTTCACTACTCATCTAAGTCAACATATCATACTATATTAGTATCATCCCACATTGATATCATAGCTCATCAAAGCATTACATTTAACCCCATAAAACCTAAGACTTTTCAATTCATACACACCTACATCGAAAATTTTCTGATAAGGCCTTAATTTCCATTACTTCATATCTCTTAACATCACAAGCAGCCGTGATCTATATACAATTTTCACTACTCATCTAAGTCAACATATCATACTATATTAGTATCATCCCACATTGATATCATAGCTCATCAAAGCATTACATTTAACCCCATAAAACCTAAGACTTTTCAATTCATACACACCTACATCGAAAATTTTCTGATAAGGCCTTAATTTCCATTACTTCATATCTCTTAACATCACAAGCAGCCGTGATCTATTTTTAGATATCGAATATCATAGCATGATCACTTTTGTTTATAAAAGATTTTTAATCCACAACTTACGTTATAGTTGCTGTTGTTGTTTTTTTCAGCAAAAGAAATTTTCAATTATAACTTCCACTACTGATCTAAGACATCATATCCTACAGATTAATATCAGTTTTTGTTGTTTGCAGCTAAAGAAATTGGGAATCTTACATAAATCGCTCAAGTTGTTTATGCAAGGAATCAAATTATAAGCATTACACCTGAAGAGTAAAATTAGGCATTTACTAATTTCCATTACTTATCTAAGTTAACATATCTATCTGCATTCGGCCCAACGAGTTTCGCCTGAAAATATTCTAGAGTCAACTTGAATATTACTAATGCGAATTACACTAATTCGCTTAGGGAATTTCACAACATTTCTTCGATATTTGATGAGAATTTAGTTGCTGTGGAATTAAGGCGACTCAAAATCTTATACAATAAGCCTCTCTGTATTGGAATGGCAGTTATGGAAATTTCAAAGATACGCCTCTAAGATTTCCATTACAGTTCTATCCGTCGAGAATTTGGAGATAAATGTAAAGTCATGTATACAGATACAGTGTACTGCCCGTAGTCAGAGCGTACATGCAATAAATGAAAGGTGTAGTGAAATTTATGCCACTGGTATAAAGCTAGTGGTTTTTGTTTGTTTATTCACTGCACTAAATGTTTCAAGTTCAATAAATACTAAAACTTGAGAACTGAAAGATATATATATATACTTTAATATAAAAAGCTGAAACCAATGTTTATTAAATGATTAATATATAAATTTGATTTACACAACTGTAGCAATTGACTTGTACTCACCTGATCGATATATAGCAGCTGTACTTGACTTTTTATTTGACTGAGGTGTGGGATGAGGATATTCTTTATTGCAGTCGATACCCGCAATAAAGTGGATTGTTAGGAATTGTCTTATTACAGTCGAAACCCGCAATAAGACTCTTTATTACAGTCGATACCCGCAATAAAGTGTTTTGTGTTAGTGATTTTCTTACTACAGTCGAGACCCGCAGCAAGAATCTTTATTACAGTCGAGACCCGCAATAAAGTGTTTGTGTTAGTAATTGTCTTACTACAGTCGATACCCGCAGTAAGACTCTTTATTACAGTCGATACCCGCAATAAAGTGTTTGTGTTAGTAATTGTCTTACTACAGTCGATACCCGCAGTAAGACTCTTTACTACAGTCGATACCCGCAATAAATTGGTTTTGTTAGTAATTGTCTTATTACAGTCGAGACCCGCAATAAGATGGTTTGTGTTAGTAAATTTCTTATTACAGTCGAGACCCGAAATAAGAAACTTTATTACAGTCGAGACCCGCAATAAAGTTATTTGTTAGTAGTATATTATCTCAGTCGAGACCCGAGATAATATTCTTAAAGTCAGTCGAGACCCGACTTAAAGTGAGTGTTAGTATATGTCTTAACTTCAGCCGAGACCCGAAGAAAGATTCTTTATTTCCGTCGAGACCAGAAATAAAGTGTATTGTTAGTAATATTGTTTATTGCAGTCGCTACCCACAATAAAAAAAAACCTTTATTTTAATCGCTATCTAAAACAAACTCCTTAACTAGTCGGTACCCAGAATAAGAATATTTTATTTTAGCTGTCAATTAAACCAAGTATTTAATTTAGTAATAAAATACACACTAGGAAAAATCACTAGAAAAGAACACAAAGGAATAAAATCGCCAAGTTAATCACTGCACTGCTAAATCACAAAAAGGGAACGAATCAAATCAAACTGCTGTTTATATAGCCCTTACTTGCACACGACACCAATGATGGAGTAGCAGGGGCGCATGATCACAAGAATTGGCCGTGATTCTGTAATTTTACGGTACTAGAGATAAAATATGCATAGCAACGAACAAAAATGCATAGTAACAAGAAATTTAAAGCAACCCATGCTGCTGTCTTAAATTGAATTCTGTATATTTGAAAAAAAAATGTTATCTCTATCACGTAGAGAAGAAATTCCCGTTCGATAGTACTTATAATGATGCTTTGTTTTCAGGATGTTTTCCTTTTAAAGTAATCCGTAAAACCAAAATATATTCGAACCGATTTGGTTCGAACATACAGATTCTCTAATATATGAACTTGAAGAGAAAAATGCATATGAGTTTATGGCTGAAAATATAAACAAATTTGATACAAGTTCATAAATACACAGCTGCACACATTCACCCACGCCTTAGATAACGTTTCCTCAACCCAGCCCAACATTCCACAGGCACTCATACTAAAGTAAACAACTAACACCAAACTCAAGCTAACAAGTATACAGCCCCCGGTATAAATTCACATAGGGTATTTCTCATCATTACTTAATACAAATAAGCCGCACACATTCTACCTAAGCCTTGGTACAAGTAACAGCTACGATCACCGGGATGAAAAATAAGTGAACACCAGAAACAATATCGTAAACCCATGCTATTTTCCTATGTTGGAGAGTGCTGACGGTAATCTCGTATCCCCAAAGTGATCTCGTATCCAAGACTCAAAATGAAAAATAAACGAGCTCCACCAAAATCGAAAACCTATGCTATTTGCCTATGCTGGAGAGTGCTAAGGGTGTTCTCGTATTCCCAAAGTGATCTCGTATCTGTAAGACTCGAGATGAAAAATAAGCGAGCTCCAGAGACAACATCGAAATCCTGTGCTATTTCCTTATGCTAGAGAGTGCTGAAAGTGATCTCATATCCCCAAAGTGATCTTGTATCCCAAAGACTCGAGATGAAAAATAAGCGAGCTCCAGAAACAAAATCGAAATCTTATGCTATTTCCCTATGCTAGAGAGTGCTGAAAGTGATCTCGTATCGCCAAGACCGAGATGAACAACATATGTAGTACCGGCTAATGCCGCTAGGGAACCTTATTCAAGAAATGGAGTTTGCACTCGAACGATCAATACACACACACGAGAAAACCCAATAATTATTATAATTCTTCGCTAAAAGAACATGAAACCAAGTTGATGTCATGTTATGAAATTCCAGTGATGCTGATATCTACAACTTCCCCGCTAATAAAACTTATTTAGGTGCAGCACCTGTAAACAGCAAGAGTCAAGATGACGTCTTACGTGATATCTACAACTTCCTCGTTAATAAAAGAAAACAGCAAATCCAACGTATGCTGGTAGTACCGATTAATGCCACTAGGGAAACTTACTCAAGAAATGGTGTTTGCACTCGATTCCAAATTATGGAATATGCCACATTGTATCAGGGCATTGGATGGTAAACACATTACTTACCATTAAATGACTGTAGTATCGACTAATGCCACTAGGCGCATGCTGATATCTATAACTACCCCACTAATAAAAGAAAACAGCAAAACCAAGGCATGCTGGTAGCTCCGGCTAATGCTGCTAGGTAACCTTACTCAAGAAATGGCGAGCCCGTAGAGGATTTGTGATGAGAATTTCGTCCCCCCGTGAACTAAAACCCCCACCCTACACCACCTAGACCATTGACATGAAGACATTAGTACGCTAATATCTCGAAAACCAAAGCCCGTAGCGGATTTCTGATGAAAATTTCATTACACCATCCATGGAAAATCTCCTCCTGCAGGGGAGCTCGGCTGATGAAAGCGGGGTGACTCCTATGGAGATCACTCATACTCCTCAAGCGGCAGAGCGACTCAACTCGGGCGGGCTAGCTGAGGTTGTAACCTCAGAGTAGAAAGATGCTGATGGTGGCAATCGAAGTGGGACCTCCCGGCGCAGGAATGTAGGCAAAGCTGAGAGGAAGAAAAGGAGAAGAGCTTGCGAGATGACCAATGCCGTCCCTGGGCCTTCTCCTTGTCTCTCTTCGCAGATGGTAAGCGGTCCGGCTGGGCAGGCAGGGGCAAATGGTAGTGAGCCTCCTAGCGTCGGTAAGCTGAGCACAGGTAGGGGTAGAGCCTAGAGCCTTTGATATATGGCATTTAGGGTCGTATACACCCAACCCGACCCCACTGTTTGTTTTTGAGCCGTCTGTATACCACACCATCGATCCATGTTGGAAGGACGGTTTAGTGGAGCGCCATTCTTGTCGGTCTCCAAGAACCACTTGGAATGGTGTTACAAAATCTACTCTGGGTGTGATAATATCAGATATTGTCGTCACTTGCTCGAAGCATATCTGTTTTAAGATTCTTAAATGACCAGTCAGATCGCCTGGCTTTAACTGTTTCTCCATTTGTACTCTTATAGCACTGGAGATCGCTTCCTTTTTCACCTGCAAATGCATGGGTGCAAGGTTTAATAAGTCTTCCATGGCTGCTGTAGGACAGGTTCTCAATGCACCAGTTATTCCTAGACAGGCAAGCCGCTGGGTTTTTTTTAAGCAGAGCCTCAGCCGTCTTTTGATTAGTTTTTGGCCACCATGCGAGGGCCGCATAGGTGACCATGGGTCTAACACCGTGGTGTACGTCCAGTACATCATTTTTGGCTTCAGACCCCATGTTCTGCCAATGAAGCGACGACACGTGTAGAGAGATCGCATCGCTCTATCCGTCACTCTGCACAGATGCGAATTCCAGGTAAGTTTCTTATCTAGGGTTATCCCCAGATATTTGACTTCGTCTGAAAATATCAATTCCGTATTATCAAAAAGAGGAGCCGTTAGTGAAAGCTTGGATCTTCTTGTGAACGGAACGATTACCGTTTTGTTGGGGTTTATGCTAAGGCCTTTGTTTAAACACCAAGTGCGGACTTTGGAGAGGGCTATTTGCATGAGGCCGGATATGAATTGATCATGCTTGCCCCGTATTGTAACTACTAGGTCATCCGCGTAGCCTTGAACATTAAAACCGGAACTGGTCAACTTCTTAGCAGATCTTCAATCACGATCGACCATAAGAGTGGAGATAGAACTCCTCCTTGTGGGCAGATTTTTGCTGCGGTGATCGTGACTGAGCAGTTCCCTAGAGATGTGGTTATCCTCCTGCTTCTAAGCATGGAGTCTATCCAGTTTACCGTGGAAGGAAGCCTTTATCCTCGGCAGCTGATTTAATTGCATCGAAGGAGGTATTATCGAAGGCTCTTTCTATGTCCGCCATTGCACATAAAGCCACCTCTTTTGCTTCGAGCGCTTTATCGAGGTCTTTGACTAGTGTGTGAAGGGCAGTCTCAGTACACTTGCCAGCTTGATAAGCGAACTGCTTAGAATGAAGTGGTGATTTAATCAGAATTTCACTTCGAATGTGTAGGTCTAGGATTTTTTTTTCCATGGACTTAAGCAAGAATGAAGAGAGGCTGATGGGTCGGAACGATTTAGCTAGACAACTAGCTCTTTTTCCTGCTTTAGGTATAAATACCACCCTGACGTCTCTCCAACATTGGGGAACGTACCCTAGAGCGTAACTGGCTCGAAAAAAATGTTGTAGTGGAAAGAGTATTTCTTCAACACCTTGTTGTAGTAAGGCGGGAAAAATGCCGTCTGCTCCAGCAGATTTAAAGGGCTTAAATGTGCCAATGGCCCATCTAACCTTGTTAGGAGTGAAGATTCTTCCCGCAAGGCTTTTGCTCCTGTTAGAGACTCCGTGCTTGTCCACCTCAATCGGGTTTGGAGCTATTATTCCTTGATCAAGAGTGAGAGAGTCGGGAAAATGAGTTTCTAGTAAGAGCCTGACTGTTTCCTCACAACTCTCGGTGTAGTTCCCATCTTCCCTTTGAAGTGTGCCAAATATTTATTGGAATAATATTAAGATATTTCACTACAACATATAAGAATTAAAAATAAATTTGATTTATTTCAGGTGCTCCTGCTAAAGGGCTGCACCAGGCAAGTTCATAAACAACAGGTAGAGGTAGAGCCTAGAGCCTTTGATATATGGCATTTAGGGTCGTATACACCCAACCCGACCCCACTGTTTGTTTTTGAGTCGTCTGTATACCACACCATCGATCCATGTTGGAAGGACGGTTTAGTGGAGCGCCATTCTTGTCGGTCTCTAAGAACCACTTGGAATGGTCTTACAAAATCTACTCTGGGTGTGATAATATCAGATATTGTCGTCACTTGCTCGAAGCATATCTGTTTTAAGATTCTTAAATGACCAGTCAGATCGCCTGGCTTTAACTGTTTCTCCGTTTGTACTCTTATAGCACTGGAGATCGCTTCCTTTTTCACCTGCAAATGCATGGGTGCAAGGTTTAATAAGTCTTCCATGGCTGCTGTAGGACAGGTTCTCAATGCACCAGTTATTCCTAGACAGGCAAGCCGCTGGGTTTTTTTAAGCAGAGCCTCAGCCGTCTTTTGATTAGTTTTTGGCCACCATGCGAGGGCCGCATAGGTGACCATGGGTCTAACACCGTGGTGTACGTCCAGTACATCATTTTTGGCTTCAGACCCCATGTTCTGCCAATGAAGCGACGACACGTGTAGAGAGATCGCATCGCTCTATCCGTCACTCTGGACAGATGCGAATTCCAGGTAAGTTTCTTATCTAGGGTTATCCCCAGATATTTGACTTCGTCTGAAAATATCAATTCCGTATTATCAAAAAGAGGAGCCGTTAGTGAAAGCTTGGATCTTCTTGTGAACGGAACGATTACCGTTTTGTTGGGGTTTATGCTAAGGCCTTTGTTTAAACACCAAGTGCGGACTTTGGAGAGGGCTATTTGCATGAGGTCGGATATGAATTGATCATGCTTGCCCCGTATTGTAACTACTAGGTCATCTGCGTAGCCTTGAACATTAAAACCGGAACTGGTCAACTTCTTAGCAGATCTTCAATCACGATCGACCATAAGAGTGGAGATAGAACTCCTCCTTGTGGGCAGCTTTTTGCTACGGTGATCGTGACTGAGCAGTTCCCTAGAGATGTGGTTATCCTCCTGCTTCTAAGCATGGAGTCTATCCAGTTTACCGTGGAAATAAGCCTTTATCCTCGGCAGCTAATTTAATTGCATCGAAGGAGGTATTATAGAAGGCTCTTTCTATGTCCGCCATTGCACATAAAGCCGCCTCTTTTGCTTCGAGCGCTTTATCGAGGTCTTTGACTAGTGTGTGAAGGGCAGTCTCAGTACACTTGCCAGCTTGATAAGCGAACTGCTTAGAATGAAGTGGTGATTTAATCAGAATTTCACTTCGAATGTGTAGGTCTAGGATTTTTTCCATGGACTTAAGCAAGAATGAAGAGAGGCTGATGGGTCGGAACGATTTAGCTAGACAACTAGCTCTTTTTCCTGCTTTAGGTATAAATACCACCCTGACGTCTCTCCAACATTGGGGAACGTACCCTAGAGCGTAACTGGCTCGAAAAAAATGTTGTAGTGGAAAGAGTATTTCTTCAACACCTTGTTGTAGTAAGGCGGGAAAAATGCCGTCTGCTCCAGCAGATTTAAAGGGCTTAAATGTGCCAATGGCCCATCTAACCTTGTTAGGAGTGAAGATTCTTCCCGCAAGGCTTTTGCTCCTGTTAGAGACTCCGTGCTTGTTCACCTCAATCGGGTTTGGAGCTATTATTCCTTGATCAAGAGTGAGAGAGTCGGGAAAATGAGTTTCTAGTAAGAGCCTGACTGTTTCCTCACAACTCTCGGTGTAGTTCCCATCTTCCCTTTGAAGTGTGCCAAATATTTATTGGAATAATATTAAGATATTTCACTACAACATATAAGAATTAAAAATAAATTTGATTTATTTCAGGTGCTCCTGCTAAAGGGCTGCACCAGGCAAGTTCATAAACAACAGGTAGAGGTAGAGCCTAGAGCCTTTGATATATGGCATTTAGGGTCGTATACACCCAACCCGACCCCAGTGTTTGTTTTTGAGTCGTCTGTATACCACACCATCGATCCATGTTGGAAGGACGGTTTAGTGGAGCGCCATTCTTGTCGGTCTCCAAGAACTACTTGGAATGGTCTTACAAAATCTACTCTGGGTGTGATAATATCAGATATTGTCGTCACTTGCTCGAAGCATATCTGTTTTAAGATTCTTAAATGACCAGTCAGATCGCCTGGCTTTAACTGTTTCTCCGTTTGTACTCTTATAGCACTGGAGATCGCTTCCTTTTTCACCTGCAAATGCATGGGTGCAAGGTTTAATAAGTCTTCCATGGCTGCTGTGGGACAGATTCTCAATGCACCAGTTATTCCTAGACAGGCAAGCCGCTGGGTTTTTTTAAGCAGAGCCTCAGCCGTCTTTTGATTAGTTTTTGGCCACCATGCGAGGGCCGCATAGGTGACCATGGGTCTAACACCGTGGTGTACGTCCAGTACATCATTTTTGGCTTCAGACCCCATGTTCTGCCAATGAAGCGACGACACGTGTAGAGAGATCGCATCGCTCTATCCGTCACTCTGGACAGATGCGAATTCCAGGTAAGTTTCTTATCTAGGGTTATCCCCAGATATTTGACTTCGTCTGAAAATATCAATTCCGTATTATCAAAAAGAGGAGCCGTTAGTGAAAGCTTGGATCTTCTTGTGAACGGAACGATTACCGTTTTGTTGGGGTTTATGCTAAGGCCTTTGTTTAAACACCAAGTGCGGACTTTGGAGAGGGCTATTTGCATGAGGTCGGATATGAATTGATCATGCTTGCCCCGTATTGTAACTACTAGGTCATCTGCGTAGCCTTGAACATTAAAACCCGAACTGGTCAACTTCTTAGCAGATCTTCAATCACGATCGACCATAAGAGTGGAGATAGAACTCCTCCTTGTGGGCAGCTTTTTGCTGCGGTGATCGTGACTGAGCAGTTCCCTAGAGATGTGGTTATCCTCCTGCTTGTAAGCATGGAGTCTATCCAGTTTACCGTGGAAATAAGCCTTTATCCTGGGCAGCTAATTTAATTGCATCGAAGGAGGTATTATCGAAGGCTTTTTCTATGTCCGCCATTGCACATAAAGCCGCCTCTTTTGCTTCGAGCGCTTTATCGAGGTCTTTGACTAGTGTGTGAAGGGCAGTCTCAGTACACTTGCCAGCTTGATAAGCGAACTGCTTAGAATGAAGTGGTGATTTAATCAGAATTTCACTTCGAATGTGTAGGTCTAGGATTTTTTCCATGGACTTAAGCAAGAATGAAGAGAGGCTGATGGGTCGGAACGATTTAGCTAGACAACTAGCTCTTTTTCCTGCTTTAGGTATAAATACCACCCTGACGTCTCTCCAACATTGGGGAACGTACCCTAGAGCGTAACTGGCTCGAAAAAAATGTTGTAGTGGAAAGAATATTTCTTCAACACCTTGTTGTAGTAAGGCGGGAAAAATGCCGTCTGCTCCAGCAGATTTAAAGGGCTTAAATGTGCCAATGGCCCATCTAACCTTGTTAGGAGTGAAAATTCTTCCCGCAAGGCTTTTGCTCCTGTTAGAGACTCCGTGCTTGTCCACCTCAATCGGGTTTGGAGCTATTATTCCTTGATCAGGAGTGAGAGAGTTCGGAAAATGAGTTTCTAGTAAGAGCCTGACTGTTTCCTTGCAACTCTCGGTGTAGTTCCCATCTTCCTTTTGAAGTGTGCCAAATATTTATTGGAATAATATTAAGATATTTCACTACAACATATAAGAACTAAAAATAAATTTGATTTATTGCAGGTGCTCTTGCTAAAGGGCTGCACCAGGCAAGTTCATAAACTATTAAATAAAGCGTTGATCGAATATTTTGTGAAATCATATTAAGATATTTCACCACAAAATGCAAGAATTTAAAATAAACTTTATTTATTTCAGGTACTCCTGCTAACTGATTACTTACTGTCAGTTGGGCGGGCACGCATATACATGGGGTTACGCGGCTTCCGCTTTCCTTACGAGTATGGCTGCTTGAGGCACTCAGCTGAGCTGATTAGGCCAGTAAAGCCCCACTCGGATATTGTTTTCAGCGACCAACAGAGTATTAAAGAAATCGTTTAGCTGATATCTTGCAAGCTTTGTTTTACTTTGGTAATCTTTTCAGGTGCTTCGGAGTCAGATCAGACACTGAGTGTGCCAGCATATTTCGTCGCTATACGTGATTAGGGAATTTTTCCGTTTTTCTTCTGTTTTGGTTTTTCTGCTCTTGACAATGCGGTGGCTACCGGGTCTTAAATTAATTTCAACACTACTTATCTTAATTTTTATTTATTTTTTTGTTCCTCTGTTAACAGGTGCTCTTTAAAGAGAATCCGGCCTACCCGTACGTTTATCGGCGTAGCACTTATTATATCTTCCTCCCTTTTTGTTTTTAATCAGGGTATTTCTAATAACTTATTCTCTGGTGTATGATTAAATAAAACTTTTAACTAATGGCAGACGCTTCTTTTTCTTTTCCTCCACATTTTGCTGGTCCCGTACTCAACACTTACTCTCGACCAAAAAAAAAAAAATTGGCTGAATGTTCTTCTTTTGCCCCCCTCCCCATTTTTTTTTGTTCCCTCACATGATGTCTCATTCCACTAACAGCCCTGACTAGCAGATGTCGGGGAAGGCACATAGAGGAAGCATGCCATGTTTAGACACGGCTGTATACTGTGACAACATAGTGCCCACACGCGACCATAACAGGGTAGGGTCGATGACTCCCTCCGGGTATCAAAGACGCTGAGGAACGGTCGCGTCTAGAAACTGACCGTCTACCTCCTCCTTGTAGGCCCTCTAAGTGCCGTTCGACCCACGACGGCTCTTTCAAGAAGTATGGAAGACAAGACAGAAAAGAAAAATCCTCATAACGAGGCCAATCCAGACGGGATTAGAGATGAAACATCTAGTCAGTTAAGGTAAAGATGGGTTATACTAGGATCATTGTCCTTTACAAGATTTTCGCCAGACCACCGCAGAGTAAGGAAATATTGAAGAAAAGACAGAAAAGAAAAATCGTCATAACGAGGCTAATCCAGACGGAGGAATTAATTTCAAGGTGCACGCTGGCACCCCTGACAATTGCTAGGTACTCACCAGAAGAAAGTCTCCAGTTCACTCTTAAGATCTGTGAACCGTTAAGGTTGACGGATAGCTTCAATACTGACCGTCATATTGTATGGACCAATTCTCCAGTTTGCTCTTAAGATCAGTGAATTATATGCAACTCGCTGATACCATATAATCCATCTTGTCACTCTATTCTCAAGAACAGGTTGACGGATAGCTTCAATACTGACCGTCATATTGTATGGACCAATTCTCGAGTTCACTCTTAAGATCCGTGAATTATATGCAACTCGCTAAGGTCCTGAAAGGCGATACCATATAAGCTATCTCATCACTCTATTCTCAAGAACAGGTTGACGGATAGAATCAATACTGTCCAGCATATATGTATGGACCAGCTAGACATTGGGTCAACTGGTCAATTTTCTTCCTTCAAGTGCCCCTAATCCGAAGATTTCTTCGCCTTGAAAACACAGCGTAGTCGTGTCATAGACGTTACTACACATCTCTGAAGAGACTTCGACACCATCTCTGAAGAGGTTTCTACGATATACAGGATTGCAGTCAGTACAAGCAAATAGCGTGTGTTTTGTTCCAAGTGACAACTCATTCGCTAAATTGGTGTCCCCGATATAAAAATCAAGTCGCAGCCTTCATTTCCGAAGAAGCAAAACGTGGAAAAGGATAGATAGAATAGGAATATTATAATTCTGTTCATTATTTTACACCTTTACACATTTTATTCATAGCATAACAATACTTACTTTTATTATTATATTGTTAATTCAATAACATTTAAGTGTAAATTTTTTCCTATTTGTGGAGTAATCAACCATCATTGTTTAATGTGCCACATGGTGTCAGCTTTCTACGATCAGCAACGACTTACTATTTTTCTTTCTTGTACTTCGGCATACGGCAAGCCCGTTAAACTTTCTTGAATACATTTAGCAAAGTTTTTCTTTCTTCTTTTGTCGCCAGACGACCGCAGGCCCGTAAATGGATGCCACCCGAGCTGTATAAGAAGACGAGGACAAAAACTGCAGGAGAAATGTGCAGCCGAAAGTAAATTGTTCGGATACGGATTGCAATTTGGATTTCCTACGACGGTGCAGCCTATGTAGGGTACCATATGGGAGGGGTTTGACGCTACCAATTCTCAGGGCCTAATGTTTTTCGCGTGATAGACACATATTAACTTTCCTTTCTTTCCCTAATGCGACACTTGCGGAATTTGCGACTTAGCTTGCCACTAACTAGATTCTGGAAACCTATTTTAAACTCTACTGGTTTTGAGCGCAGGCTATACTTCTTTGCGCCCTGCACGAATGCATGTCTCAATTTTCTCGGACCTTAGCACGAATTAACTGCACTTTATCGGTCTATCTAATGCCATGGGTTCGTTCAAGGTCCCGAGTTTTTTCGGTAGTTTATAAGAACTTGCATGTTCCACCATTTGGAATCCAAACAGTACCTTATACGGAGAGAAACCGGTCGCCTGATGGACTGAGTTCCGTAAAGAACTAGTGATGTGACTTAATTTCTCGTAGCATTTTTTGTGTTCGTTGGTAATACATGCTCGGATCCCCGATAATATGGATCTATTTACTCGCTCGGACGCGTTTGCTTGCGGAGAGTAAACAACGGGTCTTAGGTGTTGTACGCCGTATCTTTCCAGTAATTTAGCAAACCGGGATGAACGAAATTGGGATCCATTGTCTGTAACAATCGTTTTTGGAACTCCAAACATGTGGAATAGTTTAGTTTCCACGAACTGACAAATTTGCTGCTTCGAGGCCTTCTTGATTGGCTTCAACAAGGGGTGTTTGAAAAGGGGTAAAGAGCTATAATCATGCAAATGTTACCCTTAGTGACTCTGGGTGACTCGTTACCAGGGTCTGTATGAAACTGGGTGGCCATCGGTGGTCTTAATATGGTGTTCGGAGCCAGTATTTCTTTACACATGTCACATGAACTTATATAATTTCGAACGACGATTGTCATTCTTGACCAATATAGGTGTCGTTGCAAGCGTTCCAGACTCTTTCCGACGCCTCCATGTGAAGTCAGTGGCAGATAAAGCGCCCCTGAAACTACCGCGGTGACAAGTCCCAGGGTAATCCAAAGCTTCCACGCTTCGTTATCTTGGACTGGATCCCCTGTCCTTGGAACTGTTCGGATGTAAACGAAGCCTTCTCTGACACATTATTGGAGGCTGATTTAACCCGTTGCCTCAACTCTCCATACTCCGACGAATCAAAGTGTGGAGAGGTAAGGTGCATGATCCATCACTACCTTAAATGGCATCAGTTCTATAAAAGGTTGGAACTTTTGGACACTTAGGACTGCGGCCAAATATTCTTGTTCCGTGACGGTGTAATTACGTTGCGCTGAGTTCAATCTTTTCGAAATGTAGGCAATAGGCCTTTCGTGGCCATCGTCATCAAGTTGCATCAGCACTCCGCCAACACCTGGCTGACTTGCATCACATTGGATTATTAAGGGCTCCGGACTCACCATTAACGGAGCAGACGTGAGCTTCTGCTTCAAATGTTCAAGAGACAATTGAGCTTCGGTAGTCCACTTAAACTAACTGGAGGTCTTCAAGATGTCAGTTATTGGAGCAGTCATATCAGCATAGTTTGGTATGAACCATCCATACCATCCTGCCATACCCAACAGGCGTCGGACCTATCCAACTGTCTTATGTGTCGGATACTCAACTATAGCTGCGACCTTATCCGGGTTGGTCTTTATGCCACTTTTTCCGACTATAAAACCGAAATATTTGGTCTCTTTTATCCATTATCTGCTCTTCTCGACATCAATAGTGAGGCCGGCCTTCCTCAAGCATTCCGCCGCTCGGGCTAGTAACGCTAGGTGGGAATCGAAGTCTTGCAATAGAATTAATAGATCATCCGGATATACTAGAACATTGTCGCGAAGGTCGAATGGGATGACTTTGTCCATTAGGCGCCACTCGTTTGAGGTGCGTTGCATAACCCGAATGGCATCAGTGTGAAATGATAGAAGGGGTGGCCCGGCACCGCAAAGGCGGCCTTCTCTCTGGACTCTTGGTCTAGTGGGATCTGCCAAAATGCGTCTTTGAGGTCTAGAGGTCTTTGAGGCTCTTTGAGGCTTCAGATGTATTTTTGCGGGAGAAGTCTACCAAGAATTCCGTCTATTTGTGGTAACGGATAGACGTCCTACTTCGAGACCGTATTCACCTTTCTGGCGTCCAAATAAAGCCGAATCTTTCCTGGCTTCCGTACTAGCACTAATAAAGTGCTTCATGGACTCTGGCTATGCTCTGCCACCCCCAGCGAAAACATCCGCTTCAATTCAACATCCATCAAACTTTGTACTGCTGGTGAAATTGGATAAAACCGTTGCTTTATCGGAGTAGCATCTCCAGTATCGATCTTGTGTGTAATTAAAGGCGTTTTTCCCAGCCCTTGTGAGGCGAAAGATGAACATAACTGTTTGGTGGCTTCAAGTCGTTTCGCTTCCAGCTTCGAAAGAATGTGGCAGTCAGTGTCTGAGACAGCTAGCAGACCTGGTTTCACCTCGGAAAGTGCACCTAGGACATCTGGCGCCAACCCAAATAGACACCAGAAATCGATCCCTAAGTACAGTGCCTGAGTGAGTCCCGGAACTACGTACAAACGCACGGTTTTGGTCTCACTACGGAAGGTAACAACCAGGTCCACATGACCATGAACGTTTGTCATGGCACCATTAGTCACCTCTACTTTTGTCTTGTACCCCTTCCATTGGACCTTAGCTCCCGATAACTTCTCTAGAGCTGCCCTGCCTAAGATACTGACAGTGGAACCACTGTCTAGTAATCCTGACATGGTTCGCCCGAGCACCTGCACTTCGGCATACTGTCTAATGTCGTCTAGTACCGACACTTCTCCTTTCTCTCGCGCCGTGATATTGCATTTCGGTGCTGGTGGTATGGAGTCAATGGATATTGGTTTGGCTCATGGCTACCCGTCATCACAGAGTTTGGTGGCCGCCTAAATATCTGATACGTCGGAGACTGAACTCCCTCACCAGCAATACAAGAAAGTTTTGTCGCATCTAGAAACTGACCGAGCTTGCCGGCTTTATACGTCTACCTCCTCCTTGTAGATGCTCCAAGTGTCGTTCGATCCACGACGGTTCTTTCAAGAAGTATGGAAGACAAGACAGAAAAGAAAAATTCTCATAACGAAGCTAATCCAGACAGGATTAGAGATGAAACATCTACTCAGTTAAGGTAAAGATGGGTTATACTAGGATCATTGTCCTTTACAAGATTTTCGCCAGACCACCGCAGACTAAGGAAATATTGAAGAAAAGACAGAAAAGAAAAATCCTCGTATCGAGGGTAATCAAGAAGGGATTAGAAGGGAAACATCTTCTCAGTTAAAGTAGAGATGGGTTACTAGGATCGTTGTCCTTTACAAAATTGTCGCCAGACGACCGCAGGCCCGTAAATGGATGCCACCCGAGCTGTATAAGAAGACGAGGACAAAAACTTCAGGAGAAATGTGCCGCCAAAAGTAAAATTTTCGGGTACGGATTACAATTTGGAACTCCTACGAGCAGCCACTGTAGGGTACCATATGGGAGGGGTTTCACTTATGGTCAAGCGAGGGGGTGTGTAAAAGGGGGTTTATTAACAAGAGGTATACCAGCCGTTAGGCTGGGCGTGTCCTAAGCGGCACATGTGCATCCTGTAATTTACCACGAATTCATGTCTCAATTTTCTTGGACCTTAGCACGAATTAACTGCACTTTATCGGTCTATCTAATGCCAGGAGTTCGTTCAAGGTCCCGAGTTTTTTCGGTAGTTTACAAGAACTTGCATGTTCCACCATTTGGAATCCAAACAGTACCTTATACGGAGAGAAACCGGTCGCCTGATGGACTGAGTTCCGTAAAGAACTAGTGATCTGACTTAATTTCTCGTCGCATTTTTTGTGTTCGTTGGTAATACATGCTCTGATTCACGATAATATGGATCTATTTACTCGCTCGGACGCGTTTGCTTGCGGAGAGTAAACAACGGGTCTTAGGTGTTGTACGCCGTATCTTTCCAGTAATTTAGCAAACCGGGATGAACGAATTTGGGATCCATTGTCTGTAACAATCGTTTTTGAACTCCATACATGTGGAATAGTTTAGTTTCCACGAACTGACAAATTTGCTGCTTCGAGGCCTTCTTGATTGGCTTCAACAAGGGGTTTTTCGAAAAGGGATCAAGAGCTATAATCATGCAAATGTTACCGTTAGTGGATCTGGGGTAAGGAATATATACTCGTTACCAGGGTGTGTCTGAAACTGGGTGCCCATTGGTGGTCTTAATATGGTGTTCGGAGCCATTATTCCAATTCTCAAATTATTAATAAAATTTCCTTATATTTTCCGCAGGAAATATGTTCAACGTAAAAATCCAGCCAGGTAAGCACTTTTCACAATAATATGGAATTCTCTAATTATGATGATTAGTGTCCGAGCTCCCCAAGACAATGTGATGAGCATTGGCATCACAACCAACCATGACTCCAAACCTATTAGACCTCGCAAACTCCACCGCTCGCCTGACTGTAGGAGGGGAGCAGCAGAGTCATCTGGCAAATATGCTGACACAATAAAGAGTTCCCTACTGACTCCATCATTCTTAAAGGAGAGCTTGATCGAGGTAGTGTCAATATTGCACAAATGAGGCAGTAAGGTCACCGCAACGTCTTTTGTAGCAACAACACAAGCTCTAGGAGTAGAACACGTGGTGTCATACAGGATTTGCGCGGCTTGCGCCTCCGTTAGAACGCTAATACGGTCTTTCCAGATCCAAGGCTCCTGCACAAGCACCACTTTTTTTGTTGATGTTTTGTACGCAAGACAGCCAGGCTACGTCCTAACAAAGCAGACGCCGCCTTACTGTGCTGCAGGTTAACCTGGATTTTGGATCTCGAGCCGCCTGAAGATTTCCCCGACATCCCGACTGTGGCCGGTATTATCAGGGATCCAAACCCTCATGCGGATGAGAGGATCGACTTCACTGGCCCGCTTTAAGACGAACCGAGTTCCATCAACCTCCTTCAGGTCATCAACCGCTTGCCTCAGCCAGTTCAGCGAAATCTCGTCCTCATAATTGATCCAGACGGGCCCATCGCAAATAGAGAATCCGCCGAACACTGGTGCTACAGCTGATTGCCTGCCGATCGCCTCCCATATGCCGCCCTGAAAGGCAATAATCTGGCTGTCGGTTAGAGGAGTCTCTGGATCGCTCGCGCACACGACCACCCGAAGAGCCTGCTTAGCAGCCTGCGAAACGCCGACCGCTTTACGTCCCCCGCGTGCTCAGGCACGGTAGACCCAGGATAACTCCCTTCCTTCGTCGGGAGCTCCTTGGATGACCCAGGAACCCCTTTTAAGGACGACGCCCTGCCTGTTGAGCATTAGGAAGGGGTCCGCTGAGGTTACCCCAGCAGACTTCTTCTTCAGCTTGTTGCTATTACCCTCCTGTTCGCCAGATCCATCTGATCTAACGCGCTTGGTTCTATGGGTCGTTACACCCACATCACCAGCAACGCTAGCAGAAATATCGGTGGGAGGCTGGGTAGAAGGGTCAAGACCAGGAGAGGTTCTCTCTCCTGCCTTCTCCCTTTTCGTTCTCCTTTTTTCCGCACCGGATCTATGCTTCTTCGCAGTGCTCAGCTTACCGACGCTAGGAGGCTCACTACGATTTGCCCCTGCCTGCCCAGCCTCCCACCTCCCACCCATATCCGACCTCATGCAAATAGCCCTCTCCAAAGTCCGCACTTGGTGTTTAAACAAAGGCCTTAGCATAAACCCCAACAAAACGGTAATTGTTCCGTTCACAAGAAGATCGAAGCTTTCACTAACGGCTCCTCTTTTTGATAATACGGAATTGACATTCTCAGACGATGTCAAATATCTGGGGATAACCCTAGATAAGAAACTTACCTGGAATTCGCATCTGTCCAGAGTGACGGATAGAGCGATGCGATTTCTCTACACGTGTCGTCGCTTCATTGGCAGAACATGGGGTCTGAAGCCAAAAATGATGTACTGGACGTACACCACGGTGTTAGACTCATGGTCACCTATGCGGCCCTCGCATGGTGGCCAAAAACTAATCAAAAGACGGCTGAGGCTCTGCTTTAAAAAAACCCAGCGGCTTGCCTGTCTAGGAATAACTGGTGCATTGAGAACCTGTCCTACAGCAGCCATGGAAGACTTATTAAACCTTGCACCCATGCATTTGCAGGTGAAAAAGGAAGCGATCTCCAGTGCTATAAGAGTACAAACGGAGAAACAGTTAAAGCCAGGCGATCTGGCTGGTCATTTAAGTATCTCAAAACAGATATGCTTCGAGCAAGTGACGACAATATCTGATATAATCACACCTAGAGTAGATTTTGTAAAACCATTCCAAGTGGTTCTTGGAGACCGACAAGAATGGCGCTCCACTAAACCGTCCTTCCAACATGGATCGATGGTGTGGTATACAGACGGCTCAAAAACAAACAGTGGGGTCGGGTTGGGTGTATACGACCCTAAATGCCATATATCACAGGCTCTAGGCTCTACCCCTACCGAATTCCAAGCCGAGGTATTGGCCATAGAAGAATGCGCCAGTACCTGCATTAAAAGAGCCATAAATGGCTCAACCATTAATATCCTCTCGGACAGTCAAGCTGCCCTCAAGGCCTTAAAGTCCTACATTGTCAAGTCAGGGATAGTCTGGGAATGTCTACAAACCCTCAAAAATCTCTCAAGAAGAAACAAAGTTATCCTCATTTGGGTACCTGGACATGAGGGCCACAAAGGCAATTGAATTGGGGATGGCCTAGCCAAAAGAGGAGCGGAAACTAAGTTTGTCGGACCAGAGCCATTTTGTGGCACTTCAAAGTGTTACCTCAAAGCTACCCTAAATAACTGGGAGAATAATAAAAAATCCCTGTATTAGGAAAGGCTACAAGGACTTCGTCAGGCAAAAAAGTTTATCGACACCCCTGGCGGAAAAACTAAAGAACTCCTACTCCTTAGATGAACAGAGCTCAAAATGATCACTGTGCTCTTCTCAGGCCATTGCCCCTTGAGGTATCACCTAAACAAGCTGGGTTTGGCTGAGACGGAGATTACTCCACCTTGAACATGCTTTTCCTCCACCAAGTTACGTATGGAACCTCAAGCTCAGAATGGTTCTAGACTTTATTAACAGTCTAAACCTATAAATGGAGCAAATTCAACGGGGACTCACAACGCCTATACACCCCTTCACAAATCAAATCTAATCTAATGCTTTATTTAATAGTTTATGAACTTACCTGGTGCAGCCCTTTAGCAGGAGCACCTGAAATAAATCAAATTTATTTTTAATTATTGCATTTTGTAGTGAAGTATCTTAATATAGTGCAGTCCTTTAGCAGGAGTACCTGAAATAAATAAAATAGCGATCTATGCATTGTGTCCTCGTTATCAGGCAATAGAGTCAAAGTTCTCAGCCGTGTAATCAAACCGTGAAGCACCTGAACGCGAGGAATTGCGTTAAGCCGTGAACAGTTGCCGCCATTAGAATCATATTATATTGAACGTACGAGTGCTATCCATAGTATAAGCACCTATAGGATTAGACTTATGACTGGGTTGTCAGAGATAGTTTTGGTTCGAGCCGTAATGTTTTAATAATTGTTAACTTCGAATCATAATGTATTAATGTATTGAACAGTTGAGTGCTATCCATACTATGAGCACCTAGAGTGTGGATATATTATCGAAGTATTAGCTACCATTTATTGGGTTACGGGCCCAGATGGGAGAGCTTCTTTCCACGGGGTCCTTATCATATTGCATGTAATTCCCAAAAAGGCCTTTTTGCGGTTCCTAATAAACTGAACTTTGAGTTAGTCAAACCCTTGTTATCTGATGAGGAGAGAGGAGCTCCCTAGGACCGAAACACCCCTGTGTAATTAAGCGATAGAAACTAGACTAAAATTAATTAAGTCGAGGAGAACGTAAAAAAAACAAAAAACCAAAGGGAAGCTTCATAACGCTGTTTGAATCCAACCATACAGTGGTGATATCAAGAACATCAAAACAACCTTTGCAATCTATCATCAAGACCAACGCTCGAAATAAAATTGTACATGTATCAGGAAAGATGGAGTTTCTCTCATCTTTTCCCTCTCCTGAGGTTCTCTTTTCTCTTTCTACGGGTAAGTGAATAGGGACATCCTAACCAGTTGCCGGAGATATCATGGGCGGCCAACTGCCCCTTACAATTTTCTCCATGTTAGTGATCCCTTCTGGACCTGTTTGGGGTTGTTTTTTTAAAGGCACGATACTTGTTGTTCATGGTTGAGTGACAGGCTGGTTTTTATATTGTTGAACTCTAGCGTGCCGGCCTACTACACTGTCACTGGGTGAGCAGCCAGCTATTGCTGGTAGTAGGACTATACGTCTCTAGATCTCACTCGCTAAATCTTCTTAGTACCATAATAAATGGCGCCCAATGCGGGGCCACCTATGTTAGATTACGGAGTTGATCTAGACTAGTGATCTAACCATAGTTCGCTTTCCTAGATCTTGTTTCTTGCTTACAATACGTTTCATAAAAGCTTTTCTTGTTAAAATATATAATATTCAGATATTCTTCCAAGTGGTCCATTCATTCCTCTTTCAATGACAGTAACCATTGAATGGAGAGCCGTCTCGGTACATCTGCCCCTCCGGTAAGCGTTCTGTGAGGTGTTTAAGGGAGGAGTCTTTAGGGCTACTCCCTTGATATATTCATCCACAAGCCTCTCCAGGCCATGTAAGAGGCCCTACCAGGCTTCGGAACGAAGGCAACCCTCACCTTACTGCACACCTCAGGGACATATCCAAAAGCGATACATGCCTTGAAAATGGAGTCGATCTATGGAGATAGTACAAAGCTGTCTGCCTTCAGAAAGACCGGGGCTTTAAAAGCAGAGAAGATTGAAATTGACCATTTCGCCTTCTCGACATCAACAACTTCAGCAGCAGTGGACCAATCACCACCAGTGCACAGAGGTAGGGGATGTTCGCCACATAACTGCAGGTCTACTTCAAGCCTACAGCCTAGCAAATGCGTCGAGAGAAGAAGTCTACAGTCTTCCTCCTTCGATGCCATAATGGGGCCTAATAGCCTTTTAAGAACACTCAGCATGGTTACTGTGAGTCTCGCGGTAGAATCGCCAGTCTTCCTCCGAGCCAGTTCTCCTGGCCTTATTAAAAAGCCTTCTGAAAGCCTTACGGAGACTGCCATTCCACCACGCCATAGGTTTCTTTCCAATTTCCGTACTAATGGGACGGGAAGCTTCGAAAACCTCAGTCACAGCGGACTGCAGCCTTCCAACTGACTTCTCCAACGCGGCAATACTCCTGATATTTTCTGCTGTAGAGGCGAACGTGGAAATTATTACCATATGGTATATCCTCCAATCAGTCTGCTTTGGATTCCCGTGTGGTTCCACCTCAATGAGGTCCGCACCCATAGAGAATTCAATGTAGCGGTGATCAGAGAGAGACTCCTCTTGCGATACCCTCCAGCCGGAAAACAGGGGAAAAGCGTCAAAGGACGCAAAAGTCACATCGATGACTTCTTGTCTTCGGCTGGTAGCAAAAGTTGGTTCGTTGCCTTGATTCAGCAGAACTAGGTCCGCTGAAGCTATGAACGCAAGAATGGAAATCGGCTGTTAGGTAC
>OZ005741.1:143059150-143094150 GCA_963930735.1 Dioctria linearis
TTCAGCACCAAGCCGGTGCTCTTAACAATTCTTTCATACAAATTTCAAATAAATTCGCAATTTACACATCTGGGTGCTTATCACAATTCCTTAATACCATTTTACTCCAAGCGATGCTTTTTGCACCCAACTCATTTTTTCATAACATTTTCTGCACCAAACCCTAAATTTGCATTTTACACATCTGGGTGCTTATCACAATTCCTTAATACCATTTTACTCCAAGCGGTGCTTTTTGCACCCAACTCACTTTTTTCATAGCACATTTTCTGCACCAAACCCTAATGAGCTGGAATCCCCATATCCATACTAGTGGGTGCTTATCACAATTCCTTAATACCATTTTACTCCAAGCGGTGCTTTTTGCACCCAACTCACTTTTTTCATAGCACATTTTCTGCACCAAACCCTAATGAGCTGGAATCCCCATATCCATACTACTAACAGAGTATTAAAGAAATCGTTTAGCTGATATCTTGCAAGCTTTGTTTTACTTTGGTAATCTTTTCAGGTGCTTCGGAGTCAGATCAGACACTGAGTGTGCCAGCATATTTCGTCGCTATACGTGATTAGGGAATTTTTCCGTTTTTCTTCTGTTTTGGTTTTTCTGCTCTTGACAATGCGGTGGCTACCGGGTCTTAAATTAATTTCAACACTACTTATCTTAATTTTTATTTATTTTTTTGTTCCTCTGTTAACAGGTGCTCTTTAAAGAGAATCCGGCCTACCCGTACGTTTATCGGCGTAGCACTTATTATATCTTCCTCCCTTTTTGTTTTTAATCAGGGTATTTCTAATAACTTATTCTCTGGTGTATGATTAAATAAAACTTTTAACTAATGGCAGACGCTTCTTTTTCTTTTCCTCCACATTTTGCTGGTCCCGTACTCAACACTTACTCTCGACCAAAAAAAAAAAAATTGGCTGAATGTTCTTCTTTTGCCCCCCTCCCCATTTTTTTTTGTTCCCTCACATGATGTCTCATTCCACTAACAGCCCTGACTAGCAGATGTCGGGGAAGGCACATAGAGGAAGCATGCCATGTTTAGACACGGCTGTATACTGTGACAACATAGTGCCCACACGCGACCATAACAGGGTAGGGTCGATGACTCCCTCCGGGTATCAAAGACGCTGAGGAACGGTCGCGTCTAGAAACTGACCGTCTACCTCCTCCTTGTAGGCCCTCTAAGTGCCGTTCGACCCACGACGGCTCTTTCAAGAAGTATGGAAGACAAGACAGAAAAGAAAAATCCTCATAACGAGGCCAATCCAGACGGGATTAGAGATGAAACATCTAGTCAGTTAAGGTAAAGATGGGTTATACTAGGATCATTGTCCTTTACAAGATTTTCGCCAGACCACCGCAGAGTAAGGAAATATTGAAGAAAAGACAGAAAAGAAAAATCGTCATAACGAGGCTAATCCAGACGGAGGAATTAATTTCAAGGTGCACGCTGGCACCCCTGACAATTGCTAGGTACTCACCAGAAGAAAGTCTCCAGTTCACTCTTAAGATCTGTGAACCGTTAAGGTTGACGGATAGCTTCAATACTGACCGTCATATTGTATGGACCAATTCTCCAGTTTGCTCTTAAGATCAGTGAATTATATGCAACTCGCTGATACCATATAATCCATCTTGTCACTCTATTCTCAAGAACAGGTTGACGGATAGCTTCAATACTGACCGTCATATTGTATGGACCAATTCTCGAGTTCACTCTTAAGATCCGTGAATTATATGCAACTCGCTAAGGTCCTGAAAGGCGATACCATATAAGCTATCTCATCACTCTATTCTCAAGAACAGGTTGACGGATAGAATCAATACTGTCCAGCATATATGTATGGACCAGCTAGACATTGGGTCAACTGGTCAATTTTCTTCCTTCAAGTGCCCCTAATCCGAAGATTTCTTCGCCTTGAAAACACAGCGTAGTCGTGTCATAGACGTTACTACACATCTCTGAAGAGACTTCGACACCATCTCTGAAGAGGTTTCTACGATATACAGGATTGCAGTCAGTACAAGCAAATAGCGTGTGTTTTGTTCCAAGTGACAACTCATTCGCTAAATTGGTGTCCCCGATATAAAAATCAAGTCGCAGCCTTCATTTCCGAAGAAGCAAAACGTGGAAAAGGATAGATAGAATAGGAATATTATAATTCTGTTCATTATTTTACACCTTTACACATTTTATTCATAGCATAACAATACTTACTTTTATTATTATATTGTTAATTCAATAACATTTAAGTGTAAATTTTTTCCTATTTGTGGAGTAATCAACCATCATTGTTTAATGTGCCACATGGTGTCAGCTTTCTACGATCAGCAACGACTTACTATTTTTCTTTCTTGTACTTCGGCATACGGCAAGCCCGTTAAACTTTCTTGAATACATTTAGCAAAGTTTTTCTTTCTTCTTTTGTCGCCAGACGACCGCAGGCCCGTAAATGGATGCCACCCGAGCTGTATAAGAAGACGAGGACAAAAACTGCAGGAGAAATGTGCAGCCGAAAGTAAATTGTTCGGATACGGATTGCAATTTGGATTTCCTACGACGGTGCAGCCTATGTAGGGTACCATATGGGAGGGGTTTGACGCTACCAATTCTCAGGGCCTAATGTTTTTCGCGTGATAGACACATATTAACTTTCCTTTCTTTCCCTAATGCGACACTTGCGGAATTTGCGACTTAGCTTGCCACTAACTAGATTCTGGAAACCTATTTTAAACTCTACTGGTTTTGAGCGCAGGCTATACTTCTTTGCGCCCTGCACGAATGCATGTCTCAATTTTCTCGGACCTTAGCACGAATTAACTGCACTTTATCGGTCTATCTAATGCCATGGGTTCGTTCAAGGTCCCGAGTTTTTTCGGTAGTTTATAAGAACTTGCATGTTCCACCATTTGGAATCCAAACAGTACCTTATACGGAGAGAAACCGGTCGCCTGATGGACTGAGTTCCGTAAAGAACTAGTGATGTGACTTAATTTCTCGTAGCATTTTTTGTGTTCGTTGGTAATACATGCTCGGATCCCCGATAATATGGATCTATTTACTCGCTCGGACGCGTTTGCTTGCGGAGAGTAAACAACGGGTCTTAGGTGTTGTACGCCGTATCTTTCCAGTAATTTAGCAAACCGGGATGAACGAAATTGGGATCCATTGTCTGTAACAATCGTTTTTGGAACTCCAAACATGTGGAATAGTTTAGTTTCCACGAACTGACAAATTTGCTGCTTCGAGGCCTTCTTGATTGGCTTCAACAAGGGGTGTTTGAAAAGGGGTAAAGAGCTATAATCATGCAAATGTTACCCTTAGTGACTCTGGGTGACTCGTTACCAGGGTCTGTATGAAACTGGGTGGCCATCGGTGGTCTTAATATGGTGTTCGGAGCCAGTATTTCTTTACACATGTCACATGAACTTATATAATTTCGAACGACGATTGTCATTCTTGACCAATATAGGTGTCGTTGCAAGCGTTCCAGACTCTTTCCGACGCCTCCATGTGAAGTCAGTGGCAGATAAAGCGCCCCTGAAACTACCGCGGTGACAAGTCCCAGGGTAATCCAAAGCTTCCACGCTTCGTTATCTTGGACTGGATCCCCTGTCCTTGGAACTGTTCGGATGTAAACGAAGCCTTCTCTGACACATTATTGGAGGCTGATTTAACCCGTTGCCTCAACTCTCCATACTCCGACGAATCAAAGTGTGGAGAGGTAAGGTGCATGATCCATCACTACCTTAAATGGCATCAGTTCTATAAAAGGTTGGAACTTTTGGACACTTAGGACTGCGGCCAAATATTCTTGTTCCGTGACGGTGTAATTACGTTGCGCTGAGTTCAATCTTTTCGAAATGTAGGCAATAGGCCTTTCGTGGCCATCGTCATCAAGTTGCATCAGCACTCCGCCAACACCTGGCTGACTTGCATCACATTGGATTATTAAGGGCTCCGGACTCACCATTAACGGAGCAGACGTGAGCTTCTGCTTCAAATGTTCAAGAGACAATTGAGCTTCGGTAGTCCACTTAAACTAACTGGAGGTCTTCAAGATGTCAGTTATTGGAGCAGTCATATCAGCATAGTTTGGTATGAACCATCCATACCATCCTGCCATACCCAACAGGCGTCGGACCTATCCAACTGTCTTATGTGTCGGATACTCAACTATAGCTGCGACCTTATCCGGGTTGGTCTTTATGCCACTTTTTCCGACTATAAAACCGAAATATTTGGTCTCTTTTATCCATTATCTGCTCTTCTCGACATCAATAGTGAGGCCGGCCTTCCTCAAGCATTCCGCCGCTCGGGCTAGTAACGCTAGGTGGGAATCGAAGTCTTGCAATAGAATTAATAGATCATCCGGATATACTAGAACATTGTCGCGAAGGTCGAATGGGATGACTTTGTCCATTAGGCGCCACTCGTTTGAGGTGCGTTGCATAACCCGAATGGCATCAGTGTGAAATGATAGAAGGGGTGGCCCGGCACCGCAAAGGCGGCCTTCTCTCTGGACTCTTGGTCTAGTGGGATCTGCCAAAATGCGTCTTTGAGGTCTAGAGGTCTTTGAGGCTCTTTGAGGCTTCAGATGTATTTTTGCGGGAGAAGTCTACCAAGAATTCCGTCTATTTGTGGTAACGGATAGACGTCCTACTTCGAGACCGTATTCACCTTTCTGGCGTCCAAATAAAGCCGAATCTTTCCTGGCTTCCGTACTAGCACTAATAAAGTGCTTCATGGACTCTGGCTATGCTCTGCCACCCCCAGCGAAAACATCCGCTTCAATTCAACATCCATCAAACTTTGTACTGCTGGTGAAATTGGATAAAACCGTTTCTTTATCGGAGTAGCATCTCCAGTATCGATCTTGTGTGTAATTAAAGGCGTTTTTCCCAGCCCTTGTGAGGCGAAAGATGAACATAACTGTTTGGTGGCTTCAAGTCGTTTCGCTTCCAGCTTCGAAAGAATGTGGCAGTCAGTGTCTGAGACAGCTAGCAGACCTGGTTTCACCTCGGAAAGTGCACCTAGGACATCTGGCGCCAACCCAAATAGACACCAGAAATCGATCCCTAAGTACAGTGCCTGAGTGAGTCCCGGAACTACGTACAAACGCACGGTTTTGGTCTCACTACGGAAGGTAACAACCAGGTCCACATGACCATGAACGTTTGTCATGGCACCATTAGTCACCTCTACTTTTGTCTTGTACCCCTTCCATTGGACCTTAGCTCCCGATAACTTCTCTAGAGCTGCCCTGCCTAAGATACTGACAGTGGAACCACTGTCTAGTAATCCTGACATGGTTCGCCCGAGCACCTGCACTTCGGCATACTGTCTAATGTCGTCTAGTACCGACACTTCTCCTTTCTCTCGCGCCGTGATATTGCATTTCGGTGCTGGTGGTATGGAGTCAATGGATATTGGTTTGGCTCATGGCTACCCGTCATCACAGAGTTTGGTGGCCGCCTAAATATCTGATACGTCGGAGACTGAACTCCCTCACCAGCAATACAAGAAAGTTTTGTCGCATCTAGAAACTGACCGAGCTTGCCGGCTTTATACGTCTACCTCCTCCTTGTAGATGCTCCAAGTGTCGTTCGATCCACGACGGTTCTTTCAAGAAGTATGGAAGACAAGACAGAAAAGAAAAATTCTCATAACGAAGCTAATCCAGACAGGATTAGAGATGAAACATCTACTCAGTTAAGGTAAAGATGGGTTATACTAGGATCATTGTCCTTTACAAGATTTTCGCCAGACCACCGCAGACTAAGGAAATATTGAAGAAAAGACAGAAAAGAAAAATCCTCGTATCGAGGGTAATCAAGAAGGGATTAGAAGGGAAACATCTTCTCAGTTAAAGTAGAGATGGGTTACTAGGATCGTTGTCCTTTACAAAATTGTCGCCAGACGACCGCAGGCCCGTAAATGGATGCCACCCGAGCTGTATAAGAAGACGAGGACAAAAACTTCAGGAGAAATGTGCCGCCAAAAGTAAAATTTTCGGGTACGGATTACAATTTGGAACTCCTACGAGCAGCCACTGTAGGGTACCATATGGGAGGGGTTTCACTTATGGTCAAGCGAGGGGGTGTGTAAAAGGGGGTTTATTAACAAGAGGTATACCAGCCGTTAGGCTGGGCGTGTCCTAAGCGGCACATGTGCATCCTGTAATTTACCACGAATTCATGTCTCAATTTTCTTGGACCTTAGCACGAATTAACTGCACTTTATCGGTCTATCTAATGCCAGGAGTTCGTTCAAGGTCCCGAGTTTTTTCGGTAGTTTACAAGAACTTGCATGTTCCACCATTTGGAATCCAAACAGTACCTTATACGGAGAGAAACCGGTCGCCTGATGGACTGAGTTCCGTAAAGAACTAGTGATCTGACTTAATTTCTCGTCGCATTTTTTGTGTTCGTTGGTAATACATGCTCTGATTCACGATAATATGGATCTATTTACTCGCTCGGACGCGTTTGCTTGCGGAGAGTAAACAACGGGTCTTAGGTGTTGTACGCCGTATCTTTCCAGTAATTTAGCAAACCGGGATGAACGAATTTGGGATCCATTGTCTGTAACAATCGTTTTTGAACTCCATACATGTGGAATAGTTTAGTTTCCACGAACTGACAAATTTGCTGCTTCGAGGCCTTCTTGATTGGCTTCAACAAGGGGTTTTTCGAAAAGGGATCAAGAGCTATAATCATGCAAATGTTACCGTTAGTGGATCTGGGGTAAGGAATATATACTCGTTACCAGGGTGTGTCTGAAACTGGGTGCCCATTGGTGGTCTTAATATGGTGTTCGGAGCCATTATTCCAATTCTCAAATTATTAATAAAATTTCCTTATATTTTCCGCAGGAAATATGTTCAACGTAAAAATCCAGCCAGGTAAGCACTTTTCACAATAATATGGAATTCTCTAATTATGATGATTAGTGTCCGAGCTCCCCAAGACAATGTGATGAGCATTGGCATCACAACCAACCATGACTCCAAACCTATTAGACCTCGCAAACTCCACCGCTCGCCTGACTGTAGGAGGGGAGCAGCAGAGTCATCTGGCAAATATGCTGACACAATAAAGAGTTCCCTACTGACTCCATCATTCTTAAAGGAGAGCTTGATCGAGGTAGTGTCAATATTGCACAAATGAGGCAGTAAGGTCACCGCAACGTCTTTTGTAGCAACAACACAAGCTCTAGGAGTAGAACACGTGGTGTCATACAGGATTTGCGCGGCTTGCGCCTCCGTTAGAACGCTAATACGGTCTTTCCAGATCCAAGGCTCCTGCACAAGCACCACTTTTTTTGTTGATGTTTTGTACGCAAGACAGCCAGGCTACGTCCTAACAAAGCAGACGCCGCCTTACTGTGCTGCAGGTTAACCTGGATTTTGGATCTCGAGCCGCCTGAAGATTTCCCCGACATCCCGACTGTGGCCGGTATTATCAGGGATCCAAACCCTCATGCGGATGAGAGGATCGACTTCACTGGCCCGCTTTAAGACGAACCGAGTTCCATCAACCTCCTTCAGGTCATCAACCGCTTGCCTCAGCCAGTTCAGCGAAATCTCGTCCTCATAATTGATCCAGACGGGCCCATCGCAAATAGAGAATCCGCCGAACACTGGTGCTACAGCTGATTGCCTGCCGATCGCCTCCCATATGCCGCCCTGAAAGGCAATAATCTGGCTGTCGGTTAGAGGAGTCTCTGGATCGCTCGCGCACACGACCACCCGAAGAGCCTGCTTAGCAGCCTGCGAAACGCCGACCGCTTTACGTCCCCCGCGTGCTCAGGCACGGTAGACCCAGGATAACTCCCTTCCTTCGTCGGGAGCTCCTTGGATGACCCAGGAACCCCTTTTAAGGACGACGCCCTGCCTGTTGAGCATTAGGAAGGGGTCCGCTGAGGTTACCCCAGCAGACTTCTTCTTCAGCTTGTTGCTATTACCCTCCTGTTCGCCAGATCCATCTGATCTAACGCGCTTGGTTCTATGGGTCGTTACACCCACATCACCAGCAACGCTAGCAGAAATATCGGTGGGAGGCTGGGTAGAAGGGTCAAGACCAGGAGAGGTTCTCTCTCCTGCCTTCTCCCTTTTCGTTCTCCTTTTTTCCGCACCGGATCTATGCTTCTTCGCAGTGCTCAGCTTACCGACGCTAGGAGGCTCACTACGATTTGCCCCTGCCTGCCCAGCCTCCCACCTCCCACCCATATCCGACCTCATGCAAATAGCCCTCTCCAAAGTCCGCACTTGGTGTTTAAACAAAGGCCTTAGCATAAACCCCAACAAAACGGTAATTGTTCCGTTCACAAGAAGATCGAAGCTTTCACTAACGGCTCCTCTTTTTGATAATACGGAATTGACATTCTCAGACGATGTCAAATATCTGGGGATAACCCTAGATAAGAAACTTACCTGGAATTCGCATCTGTCCAGAGTGACGGATAGAGCGATGCGATTTCTCTACACGTGTCGTCGCTTCATTGGCAGAACATGGGGTCTGAAGCCAAAAATGATGTACTGGACGTACACCACGGTGTTAGACTCATGGTCACCTATGCGGCCCTCGCATGGTGGCCAAAAACTAATCAAAAGACGGCTGAGGCTCTGCTTTAAAAAAACCCAGCGGCTTGCCTGTCTAGGAATAACTGGTGCATTGAGAACCTGTCCTACAGCAGCCATGGAAGACTTATTAAACCTTGCACCCATGCATTTGCAGGTGAAAAAGGAAGCGATCTCCAGTGCTATAAGAGTACAAACGGAGAAACAGTTAAAGCCAGGCGATCTGGCTGGTCATTTAAGTATCTCAAAACAGATATGCTTCGAGCAAGTGACGACAATATCTGATATAATCACACCTAGAGTAGATTTTGTAAAACCATTCCAAGTGGTTCTTGGAGACCGACAAGAATGGCGCTCCACTAAACCGTCCTTCCAACATGGATCGATGGTGTGGTATACAGACGGCTCAAAAACAAACAGTGGGGTCGGGTTGGGTGTATACGACCCTAAATGCCATATATCACAGGCTCTAGGCTCTACCCCTACCGAATTCCAAGCCGAGGTATTGGCCATAGAAGAATGCGCCAGTACCTGCATTAAAAGAGCCATAAATGGCTCAACCATTAATATCCTCTCGGACAGTCAAGCTGCCCTCAAGGCCTTAAAGTCCTACATTGTCAAGTCAGGGATAGTCTGGGAATGTCTACAAACCCTCAAAAATCTCTCAAGAAGAAACAAAGTTATCCTCATTTGGGTACCTGGACATGAGGGCCACAAAGGCAATTGAATTGGGGATGGCCTAGCCAAAAGAGGAGCGGAAACTAAGTTTGTCGGACCAGAGCCATTTTGTGGCACTTCAAAGTGTTACCTCAAAGCTACCCTAAATAACTGGGAGAATAATAAAAAATCCCTGTATTAGGAAAGGCTACAAGGACTTCGTCAGGCAAAAAAGTTTATCGACACCCCTGGCGGAAAAACTAAAGAACTCCTACTCCTTAGATGAACAGAGCTCAAAATGATCACTGTGCTCTTCTCAGGCCATTGCCCCTTGAGGTATCACCTAAACAAGCTGGGTTTGGCTGAGACGGAGATTACTCCACCTTGAACATGCTTTTCCTCCACCAAGTTACGTATGGAACCTCAAGCTCAGAATGGTTCTAGACTTTATTAACAGTCTAAACCTATAAATGGAGCAAATTCAACGGGGACTCACAACGCCTATACACCCCTTCACAAATCAAATCTAATCTAATGCTTTATTTAATAGTTTATGAACTTACCTGGTGCAGCCCTTTAGCAGGAGCACCTGAAATAAATCAAATTTATTTTTAATTATTGCATTTTGTAGTGAAGTATCTTAATATAGTGCAGTCCTTTAGCAGGAGTACCTGAAATAAATAAAATAGCGATCTATGCATTGTGTCCTCGTTATCAGGCAATAGAGTCAAAGTTCTCAGCCGTGTAATCAAACCGTGAAGCACCTGAACGCGAGGAATTGCGTTAAGCCGTGAACAGTTGCCGCCATTAGAATCATATTATATTGAACGTACGAGTGCTATCCATAGTATAAGCACCTATAGGATTAGACTTATGACTGGGTTGTCAGAGATAGTTTTGGTTCGAGCCGTAATGTTTTAATAATTGTTAACTTCGAATCATAATGTATTAATGTATTGAACAGTTGAGTGCTATCCATACTATGAGCACCTAGAGTGTGGATATATTATCGAAGTATTAGCTACCATTTATTGGGTTACGGGCCCAGATGGGAGAGCTTCTTTCCACGGGGTCCTTATCATATTGCATGTAATTCCCAAAAAGGCCTTTTTGCGGTTCCTAATAAACTGAACTTTGAGTTAGTCAAACCCTTGTTATCTGATGAGGAGAGAGGAGCTCCCTAGGACCGAAACACCCCTGTGTAATTAAGCGATAGAAACTAGACTAAAATTAATTAAGTCGAGGAGAACGTAAAAAAAACAAAAAACCAAAGGGAAGCTTCATAACGCTGTTTGAATCCAACCATACAGTGGTGATATCAAGAACATCAAAACAACCTTTGCAATCTATCATCAAGACCAACGCTCGAAATAAAATTGTACATGTATCAGGAAAGATGGAGTTTCTCTCATCTTTTCCCTCTCCTGAGGTTCTCTTTTCTCTTTCTACGGGTAAGTGAATAGGGACATCCTAACCAGTTGCCGGAGATATCATGGGCGGCCAACTGCCCCTTACAATTTTCTCCATGTTAGTGATCCCTTCTGGACCTGTTTGGGGTTGTTTTTTTAAAGGCACGATACTTGTTGTTCATGGTTGAGTGACAGGCTGGTTTTTATATTGTTGAACTCTAGCGTGCCGGCCTACTACACTGTCACTGGGTGAGCAGCCAGCTATTGCTGGTAGTAGGACTATACGTCTCTAGATCTCACTCGCTAAATCTTCTTAGTACCATAATAAATGGCGCCCAATGCGGGGCCACCTATGTTAGATTACGGAGTTGATCTAGACTAGTGATCTAACCATAGTTCGCTTTCCTAGATCTTGTTTCTTGCTTACAATACGTTTCATAAAAGCTTTTCTTGTTAAAATATATAATATTCAGATATTCTTCCAAGTGGTCCATTCATTCCTCTTTCAATGACAGTAACCATTGAATGGAGAGCCGTCTCGGTACATCTGCCCCTCCGGTAAGCGTTCTGTGAGGTGTTTAAGGGAGGAGTCTTTAGGGCTACTCCCTTGATATATTCATCCACAAGCCTCTCCAGGCCATGTAAGAGGCCCTACCAGGCTTCGGAACGAAGGCAACCCTCACCTTACTGCACACCTCAGGGACATATCCAAAAGCGATACATGCCTTGAAAATGGAGTCGATCTATGGAGATAGTACAAAGCTGTCTGCCTTCAGAAAGACCGGGGCTTTAAAAGCAGAGAAGATTGAAATTGACCATTTCGCCTTCTCGACATCAACAACTTCAGCAGCAGTGGACCAATCACCACCAGTGCACAGAGGTAGGGGATGTTCGCCACATAACTGCAGGTCTACTTCAAGCCTACAGCCTAGCAAATGCGTCGAGAGAAGAAGTCTACAGTCTTCCTCCTTCGATGCCATAATGGGGCCTAATAGCCTTTTAAGAACACTCAGCATGGTTACTGTGAGTCTCGCGGTAGAATCGCCAGTCTTCCTCCGAGCCAGTTCTCCTGGCCTTATTAAAAAGCCTTCTGAAAGCCTTACGGAGACTGCCATTCCACCACGCCATAGGTTTCTTTCCAATTTCCGTACTAATGGGACGGGAAGCTTCGAAAACCTCAGTCACAGCGGACTGCAGCCTTCCAACTGACTTCTCCAACGCGGCAATACTCCTGATATTTTCTGCTGTAGAGGCGAACGTGGAAATTATTACCATATGGTATATCCTCCAATCAGTCTGCTTTGGATTCCCGTGTGGTTCCACCTCAATGAGGTCCGCACCCATAGAGAATTCAATGTAGCGGTGATCAGAGAGAGACTCCTCTTGCGATACCCTCCAGCCGGAAAACAGGGGAAAAGCGTCAAAGGACGCAAAAGTCACATCGATGACTTCTTGTCTTCGGCTGGTAGCAAAAGTTGGTTCGTTGCCTTGATTCAGCAGAACTAGGTCCGCTGAAGCTATGAACGCAAGAATGGAAATCGGCTGTTAGGTACACTGCTCGCTTAAGGCGCCACGTCGCTGTACTATCCGAGACTCAAGCCTATTCACTGTACTGTCCCCCAACCAGCTGGCTGGCATGCTCCGCTCACACTTCGGCACATATTTCGTGGCGTTCGCGTACCGTCGTCTGTCAGCGGTGTTTGCGTGGCTTCGTTTTATACTTTGCATGGAATAGTGACGAGACGGGCAAACCATAATGATGTCAGATGATGTGATGAATTTTGTCGTTGAATTCTCTAATTTTGTTTGCAACGCTGATTCGTTAGAAGAGAATCCATGACTTCCCTTCTTGGAATAATTTATATATATGTATGAATATACCAATTTGTTCCTCTCTATATAGGTAAACTAGAAATATTTCGTGGAATTGAAAACTGAGTCGAGCATATGGGTAGGCTGGTGTAGTTGATAGTATAAGTAGTTGCATACACACAATGCTCACACACAATATATTTACTTATTTGAATCAGTCTACCAAATATAATAATCTTACAGACTTGCATAGCATTTTGTTCATTATTGCCTTAATAATCTACCTTTATCAAATAAAATAAATTATCATAGAAGAACTAATAATTTTGTAAAGACAAAGCCTTTTCAAAAATTATACTTTTAAATTTTTCTCTAGAGATATAAAGATCTACAAGTGATGAGAAACAATTGTAATTAAATACACAATTAGATATTGGTTCATGATACCAAACAATGGATGCATATTCAAGAATGGATCTCACGATCGAAAAGTATAATGTCTTGAAGGTCTGAATGTTATGAAAGTCTTTGGAGTTCCGCTTAAGGAAACCTAAACAACGTCTTGATTTAATGATAATAGCGTTAATGTGATAGGTAAACGCCAATTTAGTGTCAAAATAACACCTAAGTCCTTGATATCGTTTGTTCGAGAAACTATAGCATCATTAATTTTATAATCAAACAAGAACGGACAAGAGATGCGATGAAAAGTAATAATTTTACACTTTGATATGTTAAGATATAACTCATTTTTAGAGCACCAATCAGAAAGTATATTGACATCGTTCTGCAGTAGTAAGCAATCGCTTAGAGAGTTTATTCTAATGAATAGTTTTAAATCATCCGCAAAATTAGGCATTTGGCAAAAACAATGCTAGTTGCTATATCATTAAAGCAAAGCAGAAACAATAGTGGACCTAAGTGGCTACACTGAGGAACTCCCGAGGTGACCATTATTGCATCAGATATAATCCTTACATATTGTTTGCGGTTATATAAATAGACCACAATCCAGCTTAAAAAAGAGAAGTGGAAGCCTATATTTTTCAATTTATGAATGAGAAGAGGAATGCTGATCTTATCAAATGCCTTCGAGAAATCTGTATAAATAGTATCCATTTGAACACGATCTTCAAAAGCACTTGTAGTATAGTTCGAAAAAAATGTATATATATAGCATATGTAGCATACAAGCTGTACTTCCTCGTGTAATCCCCAGGTCTATCTACGTAAATGTATATTTTCGGAACTCGTTAACAACCACGGCTATCCTCCGATTTTCGTTGTTATGGTGCAAATGATTAGAGTGATGGGCTTGGGACGTTAAGTCCAGACTGCCAGCATGAGCTGACAGATCACTCGGTAACAGCGTTGACTGCAGGGCGGCACGCTAGCTTGCCTCAGCTATTGGCGGAGAGTGTGGGGTGTGTACCACGAAATACCTGCCGCTGTTACCTTACCATGAACAAAAAGAAAATCGTGCCTGTTTTCCTGAAACGGAGACCCAAAAAAAGAAAAGCACACTTGAGCCAGAAGGGATCGCGTACATCACTCACCTGAAGTCGATCCTAAGGATCGGATGACCTGACCCGTTGCCGTCCCCGGCCTCCCATGACATCCTGGCTAATTGGTTAAGATGTCCCTTTTCTGAAAGAGATAGAGGAGAGGTCCTGGATGGATTTGAGAAGAAGAGAAACAATCGACTACTTACTCCATAGTCAACATTTTATTTTATGCATTAAAATTTACAAAGCTAATTTTTATTTTTTTTTTCTTATAATCACCCCCGTAGTTTCTAGTATGACCAGATGGTCCTAAAGCAGCTAAATCTCTTTTTCTTTACATATGAACAATGGGTTTTTCGTTTTGTTTTCTTTTTTTTTGTTTACTTATAATCACCCCCGAAGCATTTAGGATCACAACTGGACTTGGTGGTCTGTTTTCTTTAAATTTTTTCCTTTTTTTCTCTCTTTTGCGTTATCATATACCTATGAGCCTAACGGAACATTATTAGCATGATGACCTTAGGTTACATATGTTAGGAGCGAGTTAGACTGCCTAGTTATATTTCTTTCACAAAAAAAATCAAGTTAAAGCCTTCTAAATGAACGCTGGGTTAAAGACCCAATGGGACGTCTTCTTGATAACTTCGATCGAATTACTAGGTCCGAGAACTTTTCTGATTATAATTTGACTACTTGTGCAACGGTTCTTTTCTTTTTGCTTTTCTTGTATTCGGTGACGAGGTACCCCCCAAAAGGCCTTCTGGAGAGTATACTGCAGTTTATAGACTTAACCAAAGAAAAAACGCGGGTGCATTCCCGTTGGGTTATTCGGTATTTACTTGTCTACTCGCTATTTACTTGTCTACTCGCCTTACTCAATAGAATACAAGCTCTTAATAAGTCCCTACCCTAGTGTCGACTCATTATTATTACAATCTTCATGCTATATTTCTTTCCTTCTGCCTAAGACATGGAGGAGTAATCCCTAATGACCTATGAAAACCACGTCGTTTCAAATCTCCTGTCCTGTCATTCTATAAGCCCTGTCGTGCTTAAGCTTCTAAAACAATAAGGCGCGATAAGTCCACGACTGGGGATTATATATAAAAATTCAAAAAAACTTCAAATTTCACAAATCTGTATAAGCGATAATGTACCACGTATTCACTATGGTGCCGTAATTCTATAATCACTATTTTACTTTAGCTTCCAACAAACGATGCGGCACTGTACTGTAAGTCTACAAAAAAATCTTCAAATCTCACGAAAATTTATATACACGATAACGTAAAACGTTTTTTTTATAGTGTGCTGTCAATCTATAAGCATTGTTTTGCTTAAGCTAAAAAAAAACGATAAGGCACTGTACGCTGTAAGTCTACGACGATGAAGTATATATACAAGTTCAATAAAAAAAAATCTTCAAATTTCACAAATCTATGTGAGCGATAATGTACCAAGTATTCAATTTGGTGTTTTGCTTAAGTTTAAGTCTACGACGATGAAATATATATACAAGTTCAATAAAAAAAATCTTCAAATTTCACAAATCTATATGAGCGATAATGTACCCCGTATTCACTATGGTGCCGTAATTTTATAATCACTATTTTACTTTAGCTTCCAACAAACGATGCGGCACTGTACTGTAAGTATACGACGGTGAAATATATATATATGTTCAAAAAAATCTTCAAATCTCACGAAAATTTATATACACGATAACGTAAAATGTTTTTTTATAGTGTGCTGTCATTCTATAAGCATTGTTTTGCTTAAGCTAAAAAAAAACGATAAGGCACTGTACACTGTAAGTCTACGACGATGAAGTATATATACAAGTTCAATAAAAAAAATCTTCAAATTTCACAAATCTATGTGAGCGATAATGTACCAAGTATTCAATATGGTGTTTTGCTTAAGCTTAAGTCTACGACGATGAAATATATATACAAGTTCAATAAAAAAAATCTTCAAATTTCACAAATCTATATGAGCGATAATGTACCAAGTATTCAATATGGTGTTTTAATTCTATAATCACTAATTTACTTAAGCTTCCAAAAACGATGAGGCCCTGTACTGTAAGTTTACGACTGTGAGATATATATATATCAGTTCAATAAAAAAATCTTCAAATCTCACGAAAATTTATATACCCGATAACGTAAAAGGTTTTTAATAGTGTGCTGTCATTCTATAAGCACTGTTTTGCTTAAGCTAAAAAAAAAAACGATGAGGCACTGTACACTGTAAGTCTACGACGATGAAATATATATACAAGTTCAATAAAAAAAAAATCTTCATATTTCACCAATCTATATGAGCGATAATGTACCAAGTATTCAATATGGTGTTTTAAATCTATAACCACTATTTTACTTAAGCTTCCAAAAACGATGAGGCCCTGTACTGTAAGTTTACGACGGTGAGATATATATATAAGTTCAATAAAAAAAATCTTCAAATCTCACGAAAATGTATATACCCGTTAACGTAAAAGGTTTTTAATAGTGTGCTGTCATTCTATAAGCACTGTTTTGCTTAAGCTAAAAAAGAACGATGAGGCACTGTACACTGTAAGTCTACGACGATGAGATATGTAAAATTTCAATAAGGTGCCCCAATGCACAGGCGCTATTTGGCCGCACTTCAAAACTTACAGGCGCCTCAGCTGGCCAAATAATATAATGTTACGAATGTTCATTGTGATGCCTTTCTGCGGCAGGTACTGCTTTGGTCGGATGCCATGACACGAATATGCGTATTAGATTTAGACAAAAATTTGACGACATAAATGCTCACTAAAATGTCTTAATTACACTGCGTGGTTCAGCTCAATTCCTGAAAAAATATGCGTGTCGTAGGATTGAGATTGCCATCGGTATGGATGAAGGTTCCGTTACGCGCGGTAACGGGACTGAATGCGGCCCAGCTATAATACCAGTCAACAGTTTAACCATTAAATTTATTAATACAATATTGTTAAATGTATGCATACTGTATTATCATACATATCTGATATAGTGCCTTACGTGTCTAGGTGCTGCTTTGCCCAAATTTCTTTCAGAACTTATGCACGTGAGCAGATTGTGATTAACGTTGGGTTTATTACGTTTGGCACGTTAACGGGGCCAACGCGGCCTAGCCTTAAACCGTTCTAAATAACTTTTCCTTAACCTAATTACTTAGCTTTCTCGTTTCTCCTGAGTTTTCCTTCGTTTCGCAGCATTATTCCGCCTTTTTCCTTTTTGTTTTTTTCCCCCTCACGATTAAAATTTAAAAAAACTCAAACTTTTTATTTGCACCATCCTTTTGCCACCGCTACTCACTGTCACTCTTTCCGGCCTTTTTGTTGCCCGATTCTCTTCGTTTCACAGCATGGTGCCAGCTGTTCCATTCCGTCATAAGTGGGTAGGTGTCTGTACTATCTCAGGGATACGTTAACACCTGCGACCATAACAGGGCAGGGTCGTGTGGTGCACCTGTGGGACAGACGATCCTGAGAAATGGTCGACTGAGCTAGCCGGTCTTAACATATAGGCCTTTTCCGGAGGCGCCCAATGTGTGACTCGACCCACGACTACTGCAGATTAGGGAAATATGGAAGAAGACAGAAAAAAAAATCCTCATAACGAGGCTAATCCAGAAAGGATTAGAGATGTAACATCTACACATTCAAGGTAGAGATGGGCTAGACTAGGATCATCGTCCTTTATAAAAATTTTGCTCGACCACCGCAGATTGGGAAATATAGAAGAGGTAGAAAAGTAAAATCCTCATAACGAGGCTAATCCAGAAGGGATTAGAGATGAAACATCTACACATTCAAGGTAGAGATGGGCTGTTTAAATCTTTGGAGTCGGTTTAACGATTGGAATTGCTACGGTAGCTCCGCTATCCGTAGTGCACCATGTGGGAATGGGAAAACAAAGGAAAAAGGGAAAAAGTGGGTCTACTAAAAAGAGGTGTACCGGCCGCTAGGTTGGGATGGGTCCTAAGCGGCACATTGGTACCCTGTAGTTACCAGTTAAGCTGGCCGGATGCCTTTTTAGGGCTACCAGGATGAAGACAATCATCATATATATATATTCGGTCACTATCTGGTCAAGGCCTGATATCCTTAGCGTGGAAGACGCCGATGAGTTTTCCTTGGAGGTCTTCGAGTTCATATAAAGAATTCCCTTTTCGAGATCTGATTCGACATTTAAGGATCTTGCGACTTAGCTTAGCACTGATCTGATTTTGGAAACTACTCTGTATGAAGTTCCGCCGATATACTTCCTGACCTACTTTGAATTCTACAGGTTTCCAGCGCAGGGTATAAACCTTTGTGCCTTGCTCAAATGCACGATTTAAGTTTTCTTCAACCTTGGCCCGAATTAACTGCACTTTGTCGGTGTCATCCACTGCTATGGGTTCGCTCAACGTGCCCAGAGTCTTCAGTAGCTTATAAGAATCTGCGTGTTCCACCATGTGAAATCCAAAAAGCACATTATACGGAGAGAAACCAGTCGCCTGGTGTACTGAGCTCCGTAAGGAGCTGGCGATGTAACTCAGTTTCTCGTCCCATTTATTGTGTTTGTTGTGGAGACATGCTCGGATTCCGGCGAATATGGACCTGTTGACCCGCTCAGATGCATTGGCCTGTGGGGAGTATACCGCAGTTCGGAGATGGTGTACGCCATACTTCTCTAATAATTTCGCAAACTGGGCCGACCGGAATTGGGATCCATTGTGGGTTATTATAGTTTCTGGGACTCCAAACAGGTGAAAGAGCTCGGTTTCCACAAACTGACAAATTTGCTGAGCAGAGGTTTTTTTAATAGGCTTTAACAAGGGATATTTCGAGAAGTGATCTAGGGCTATGATCATGCAAATGTTTCCGTTTGTCGATCTGGGGTAAGTCCTAGTAAATCGATATATATTCGCTGTCATGGCCGTTCGGTCTGAGACTGATTTCCCATAGCTGGTCTTAAAATGGTATTTGGAGCCTTTATTTCCTTACACGTGTCACATGAGCTTAGATAATTTCGAACGTCGACTGTCATTCTTGGCCAATATAGATGTCTTTGTAACCGTTCCAGAGTCTTTCCTATGCCTCCATGAGAAGGCAATGGCGAATCATGCGCTCTTGAGATGACGCTGGTGACGAGCGCACGTGGAATCCAAAGCTTCCAGGCTTCTTCCTCCTGGACTGGATCCCCTGTCCTTGGAACTGTTCGGATGTAAACGAAACCCCCTCTGACACATAGATCTGGTAGCTTGTTTGAGGACGATTTAACTCGCTGCCTCAACTCCTCATACTCCAATGAACTGAAGTGTGGAGAGCTAAGGTCGACCTCGGGACCAGTCTCTTCTCTAGCTGTTAGACTGTCACAATGTATTCGTGACAATGCGTCAGGTACTACGTTGAGGCTTCCTTTCCGATGTTGTATGGTGAAGTCGATGCCCTGAAGCTTCAGACTCCACCGGGCCAGTCTACCGCTAAGGTCCTTTTGGGACATCAGCCATCTCAAGCTAGCATGATCCGCCACGATCTTGAACGGCATTAGTTCTATAAAAGGTCGGAACTTCTGGACACTTAGTACTGCTGCCAGACATTCTTGCTCAGTGACGGTGTAATTACGTTGTGCCGAATTTAATTTAATTTTTTTAAGATGTATGCAATAGGTCTTTCGTGGCCTTCGTCATCCAGCTGCATCAGGACTCCACCAATTCCTTGTTGGCTGGCCTCACATTGAATGACGAACGGCTTGGTGAAGTCCGAACTCACTAGTAACGGAGCAGATGTAAGCTTTAGTTGTTCCAGAGACGTTTGAGCTTCCGGGGTCCACTTAAACTGTCGAGGATTTTTCAGGGTGTCAGTTATCGAAGCAGTCAAGTCAGCATAATTCGGTATGAAGCGTCGATACCAGCCTGCCATACCCAATAGGCGTCGAACCTGACGCACAGTTTTAGGAATAGGATATTCAGTTATCGCTGCAACTTTGTCCGGGTCCGTTTTTATCCCACGTTCTCCGACTATGAAGCCCAAATACTTAGTCTCTTTTATGCAGAATTTGCTCTTCTCAACATTTATAGTGAGCCCAGCCTTCCTCAAGCAATCCGCCACTCTGGCTAGTAACGCTAGGTGTGAATCAAAGTCTTGAGAAAGAATTAAAAAGTCATTCAGGTAGACTAGGACGTTGTCGCGAAGATCGAATCGGATGACCTTGTCCATTAGGCGGCGGCACATAGTTTGAGGAGCGTTGCATAGTCCGGATGGCATCACCGTGAAATGATAGAGTGGGTGACCAGGCACTGTAAAAGCGGTCTTCTCTCGGAAATCTTGGTCTAGCGGGAGCTGCCAGAATGCGTCCTTCAGGTCCAGGCTTGTGATGTATTTTGGCGGAGGCAGTCGACCTAGAATTCCGTCTATCTGCAATAGCTGATAGGCGTCCTTCTTCGTGACTAAATTCACCTTCCTGGCGTCAAAGCAAAGTCGGACCTTCCCTGGCTTCCTTACTAGGACTACTGGAGTGCTCCATGGGCTCTGGCTCTCTTCTATCACTCCCAGTGATAACATTCGCCCCAATTCGGCGTCCATAAGACTTTGTACTGCTGGTGATATAGGATAAAAACGTTGTTTTATCGGAAGTGCAGCGCCAGTGTTGATCTTATGGGCAATTAGAGAAGTTTTGGCCAAACCTAAAGATGCAAAAAATGGAAACAACTGCTTGGTGGCTTCAAGGCGTTTCGACTCTTGCTCCGAAAGAAGATGGCAGTCAGTGCCTGAGCCCGCTAACAGACCTGGTTTCACCTCCGCAACTGCACCCAGGACATCCGGAGCTAACCCAAATAAGCGCCAGAAGTATATCCCGAGGTACAGAGCTTCAGTGAGACCCAGAACCACGTAGAAACGCACGTTCTGAGTCTCACCTCGGAAAGTGACGTCCAGATCTGCATGACCATGAACAACCGTCATGGCACCATTAGCTACCTCCACTTGAGTCTTGTATCTCTTCCATTGGACCTCCGCCTCCGACAACCTCTCAAGAGCTTCCCAGCCCAGGATACTGACAGTGGCACCACTGTCTAATAGTCCTGACACAGTTTGCCCGAGTAGGAGTACTTCAGCATACGGCCGAATGTCGTCTGGTACGGACACTGTGATGTGGGCCAACTTCTTCCTCTCTGCTTTGATACGCTTGATATGGTCGCGCCACCGAACAATCGATTTTTTTCTGGTTGGGCAATAGTACAGATTTGTCATGGTTACATCAGAGAAGATCCTATTTTTTACGGCGCGATAATTGTTCAGGCGCTCGTGGTATGGCGTCAGTGGATATTGAGCCGGCTCACGGCCACTCGTCATAACAGAGGATGATGGCCGTCTTAATTTCTGATAGGTGGGACTCTGGACCTCCTCCTCAGCAATGCTCGTAGGCTTTGTCGCGATTGGCATTAATGGAACGTCAAAGATTAACGACGGATCCGACGGAAGGTCTAGTATGTGGTCGCTAGTGCAGGTTATCCCCCAACGTGGAATTTGTGACTTCTATGTCCAATACGGACGAGTGCTTTTCGGAATCATTACGACTTTTAAACTGTTAGGGATATTATCTGGAACGTTTCCTGGATCATCTCCCCAGGAGATCAAGTCCAGAGTTCCTGGTGGACTTATTGCTGCGGGGCTTGACTGCTGTCTGCTACTGCAGTCGTTGGGACTGTTGTCTGAGGCACTGTACCAGGGGTCGGAGTTGTTCGAGGATACCTCGTTGCGCTTGGCCGGAAGCTGGTGTTGTGGCTCCCGACCCGTCTCATGTTTTTCGCTGCGCAAACTTGACAATTAGGCTTTATTATATTTTTCTGGCCGCAGCCATAACAAAAATATCCCATCGGGGTGCGTGGACAGTCAGTATAAAAATGACCTCATTGGTCACAGTTCCAGCAAATGGGCTCCGTTCTAATAGGAGCTCTTGTTTGTAACTCAGCCACTTCCAACTCAGGGGAGTCGGGAAATACTTGGTCTTCTGGCGTTACGTTACTTAGTTCATGGACCCGGTACCGTGCATTTCTCCATGGGTGCATGGTCGTAGAACCCGTTAGGGCTAACGCTCTATTATTCCCACCAGGACTGTGGGATGACACGATTCGGTCATGAGTGGCTTGTATCTGCATCACCAACGCCCGCAATTAGGTTATTGAGTTTGTTGGGTGTAAACAGATTTGACACTGAATGGCCGGAAGATGGTTCGTTTTGATAAGATCGAGAAATTCTCGCTTCGACATAGGGTTCTGACGAACAGTTTTAGGAATAGGATTTTCAATTATCGCTGCAACTTTGTCCGGATCCGTTTTTATCCCACGTTCTCTGACTATGAAGCCCAACTACTTAGTCTCTTTTATGCAGAATTTGCCTTCTCAACATTTATAGTGAGCCCAGCCTTCCTCAAGCAATCCGCCACTCTGGCTAGTAACGCTAGGTGTGAATCAAAGTCTTGAGAAAGAATTAAAAAGTCATTCAAGTAGACTAGGACGTTGTCGCGAAGATCGAATGGGATGACCTTGTCCATTAGGCGGCGGCACATAGTTTGAGGAGCGTTGCATAGTCCGGCGGATGGCATCACCGTGAAATGATAGAGTGGGTGACCAGGCACTGTAAAAGCGGTCTTCTCTCGGGAATCTTGGTCTAGCGGGAGCTGCCAGAATGCGTCCTTCAGGTCCAGGCTTGTGATGTATTTTGGCGGAGGCAGTCGACCTAGAATTCCGTCTATCTGCAATAGCTGATAGGCGTCCTTCTTCGTGACTAAATTCACCTTCCTGGCGTCAAAGCAAAGTCGGACCTTCCCTGGCTTCCTTACTAGGACTACTGGAGTGCTCCATGGGCTCTGGCTCTCTTCTATCACTCCCAGTGATAACATTCGCCCCAATTCGGCGTCCATAAGACTTTGTACTGCTGGTGATATAGGATAAAAACGTTGTTTTATCGGAAGTGCAGCGCCAGTGTCGATCTTATGGGCAATTAGAGAAGTTTTGGCCAAACCTAAAGATGCAAAAAATGGAAACAACTGTTTGGTGGCTTCAAGGCGTTTCGACTCTTGCTCCGAAAGAAGATGGCAGTCAGTGTCTGAGCCCGCTAACAGACCTGGTTTCACCTCCGCAACTGCACCCAGGACATCCGGAGCTAACCCAAATAAGCGCCAGAAGTCTATCCCGAGGTACAGAGCTTCAGTGAGCCCCAGAACCACGTAGAAACGCACGTTCTGAGTCTCACCTCGGAAAGTGACGTCCAGGTCTGCATGACCATGAACACTCGTCATGGCACCATTAGCTACCTCCACTTGAGTCTTGTATCTCTTCCATTGGGCCTCCGCCTCCGACAACCTCTCAAGAGCTTCCCAGCCCAGGATACTGACAGTGGCACCACTGTCTAATAGTCCTGACACAGTTTGCCCGAGTAGGAGTACTTCAGCATACGGCCGAATGTCGTCTGGTACGGACACTGTGATGTGGGCCAACTTCTTCCTCTCTGCTTTGATACGCTTGATATGGTCGCGCCACCGAACAATCGATTTTTTTCTGGTTGGGCAATAGTACAGATTTGTCATGGTTACATCAGAGAAGATCCTATTTTTTACGGCGCGATAATTGTTCAGGCGCTCGTGGTATGGCGTCAGTGGATATTGAGCCGGCTCACGGCCACTCGTCATAACAGAGGATGATGGCCGTCTTAATTTCTGATAGGTGGGACTCTGGACCTCCTCCTCAGCAATGCTCGTAGGCTTTGTCGCGATTGGCATTAATGGAACGTCAAAGATTAACGACGGATCCGACGGAAGGTCTAGTATGCGGTCGCTAGTGCAGGTTATCCCCCAACGTGGAATTTGTGACTTCTATGTCCAATACGGACGAGTGCTTTTCGGAATCATTACGACTTTTAAACTGTTAGGGATATTATCTGGAACGTTTCCTGGATCATCTCCCCAGGAGATCAAGTCCAGAGTTGCTGGTGGACTTATTGCTGCGGGGCTTGACTGCTGTCTGCTACTGCAGTCGTTGGGACTGTTGTCTGAGGCACTGTACCAGGGGTCGGAGTTGTTCGAGGATACCTCGTTGCGCTTGGCCGGAAGCTGGTGTTGTGGCTCCCGACCCGTCTCATGTTTTTCGCTGCGCCAACTTGACAATTAGGCTTTATTATATTTTTCTGGCCGCAGCCATAACAAAAATATCCCATCGGGGTGCGTGGACAGTCAGTATAAAAATGACCTCGTTGGTCACAGTTCCAGCAAATGGGCTCCGTTCTAATAGGAGCTCTTGTTTGTAACTCAGCCACTTCCAACTCAGGGGAGTCGGGAAATACTTGGTCTTCTGGCGTTACGTTACTTAGTTCATGGACCCGGTACCGTGCATTTCTCCATGGGTGCATGGTCGTAGAACCCGTTAGGGCTAACGCTCTATTATTCCCACCAGGACTGTGGGATGACACGATTCGGTCATGAGTGGCTTGTATCTGCATCACCAACGCCCGCAATTAGGTTATTGAGTTTGTTGGGTGTAAACAGATTTGACACTGAATGGCCGGGAGATGGTTCGTTTTGATAAGATCGAGAAATTCTCGCTTCGACATAGGGTTCTGACGAACAGTTTTAGGAATAGGATTTTCAATTATCGCTGCAACTTTGTCCGGATCCGTTTTTATCCCACGTTCTCTGACTATGAAGCCCAAATACTTAGTCTCTTTTATACAGAACTTGCCTTCTCAACATTTATAGTGAGCCCAGCCTTCCTCAAGCAATCCGCCACTCTGGCTAGTAACGCTAGGTGTGAATCAAAGTCTTGAGAAATAATTAAAAAGTCATTCAGGTAGACTAGGACGTTGTCGCGAAGATCGAATGGGATGACCTTGTCCATTAGGCGGCGGCACATAGTTTGAGGAGCGTTGCATAGTCCGGATGGCATCACCGTGAAATGATAGAGTGGGTGACCAGGCACTGTAAAAGCGGTCTTCTCTCGGAAATCTTGGTCTAGCGGGAGCTGCCAGAATGCGTCCTTCAGGTCCAGGCATGTGATGTATTTTGCCGGAGGCAGTCCGCCTAGAATTCCGTCTATCTGCGATAGCTGATAGGCGTCCTTCTTCGCGACTGAGTTCACCTTCCTGGCGTCAAAGCAAAGTCGGACCTTCCCTGGCTTCCTTACTAGGACTACTGGAGTGCTCCATGGGCTCTGGCTCTCTTCTATCACTCCCAGTGATAACATTCGCCCCAATTCGGCCTCCATAAGACTTTGTACTGCTGGTGATATAGGATAAAAACGTTGTTTTATCGGAAGTGCAGCGCCAGTGTCGATCTTATGGGCAATTAGAGAAGTTTTGGCCAAACCGAAAGATGCAAAAAATGGAAACAACTGTTTGGTGGCTTCAAGGCGTTTCGACTCTTGCTCCGAAAGAAGATGGCAGTCAGTGTCTGAGCCCGCTAACAGACCTGGTTTCACCTCCGCAACTGCACCCAGGACATCCGGAGCTAACCCAAATAAGCGCCAGAAGTCTATCCCGAGGTACAGAGCTTCAGTGAGCCCCAGAACCACGTAGAAACGCACGTTCTGAGTCTCACCTCGGAAAGTGACGTCCAGGTCTGCATGACCATGAACACTCGTCATGGCACCATTAGCTACCTCCACTTGAGTCTTGTATCTCTTCCATTGGGCCTCCGCCTCCGACAACCTCTCAAGAGCTTCCCAGCCCAGGATACTGACAGTGGCACCACTGTCTAATAGTCCTGACACAGTTTGCCCGAGTAGGAGTACTTCAGCATACGGCCGAATGTCGTCTGGTACGGACACTGTGATGTGGGCCAACTTCTTCCTCTCTGCTTTGATACGCTTGATATGGTCGCGCCACCGAACAATCGATTTTTTTCTGGTTGGGCAATAGTACAGATTTGTCATGGTTACATCAGAGAAGATCCTATTTTTTACGGCGCGATAATTGTTCAGGCGCTCGTGGTATGGCGTCAGTGGATATTGAGCCGGCTCACGGCCACTCGTCATAACAGAGGATGATGGCCGTCTTAATTTCTGATAGGTGGGACTCTGGACCTCCTCCTCAGCAATGCTCGTAGGCTTTGTCGCGATTGGCATTAATGGAACGTCAAAGATTAACGACGGATCCGACGGAAGGTCTAGTATGCGGTCGCTAGTGCAGGTTATCCCCCAACGTGGAATTTGTGACTTCTATGTCCAATACGGACGAGTGCTTTTCGGAATCATTACGACTTTTAAACTGTTAGGGATATTATCTGGAACGTTTCCTGGATCATCTCCCCAGGAGATCAAGTCCAGAGTTGCTGGTGGACTTATTGCTGCGGGGCTTGACTGCTGTCTGCTACTGCAGTCGTTGGGACTGTTGTCTGAGGCACTGTACCAGGGGTCGGAGTTGTTCGAGGATACCTCGTTGCGCTTGGCCGGAAGCTGGTGTTGTGGCTCCCGACCCGTCTCATGTTTTTCGCTGCGCCAACTTGACAATTAGGCTTTATTATATTTTTCTGGCCGCAGCCATAACAAAAATATCCCATCGGGGTGCGTGGACAGTCAGTATAAAAATGACCTCGTTGGTCACAGTTCCAGCAAATGGGCTCCGTTCTAATAGGAGCTCTTGTTTGTAACTCAGCCACTTCCAACTCAGGGGAGTCGGGAAATACTTGGTCTTCTGGCGTTACGTTACTTAGTTCATGGACCCGGTACCGTGCATTTCTCCATGGGTGCATGGTCGTAGAACCCGTTAGGGCTAACGCTCTATTATTCCCACCAGGACTGTGGGATGACACGATTCGGTCATGAGTGGCTTGTATCTGCATCACCAACGCCCGCAATTAGGTTATTGAGTTTGTTGGGTGTAAACAGATTTGACACTGAATGGCCGGGAGATGGTTCGTTTTGATAAGATCGAGAAATTCTCGCTTCGACATAGGGTTCTGACGAACAGTTTTAGGAATAGGATTTTCAATTATCGCTGCAACTTTGTCCGGATCCGTTTTTATCCCACGTTCTCTGACTATGAAGCCCAAATACTTAGTCTCTTTTATACAGAACTTGCCTTCTCAACATTTATAGTGAGCCCAGCCTTCCTCAAGCAATCCGCCACTCTGGCTAGTAACGCTAGGTGTGAATCAAAGTCTTGAGAAATAATTAAAAAGTCATTCAGGTAGACTAGGACGTTGTCGCGAAGATCGAATGGGATGACCTTGTCCATTAGGCGGCGGCACATAGTTTGAGGAGCGTTGCATAGTCCGGATGGCATCACCGTGAAATGATAGAGTGGGTGACCAGGCACTGTAAAAGCGGTCTTCTCTCGGAAATCTTGGTCTAGCGGGAGCTGCCAGAATGCGTCCTTCAGGTCCAGGCATGTGATGTATTTTGCCGGAGGCAGTCCGCCTAGAATTCCGTCTATCTGCGATAGCTGATAGGCGTCCTTCTTCGCGACTGAGTTCACCTTCCTGGCGTCAAAGCAAAGTCGGACCTTCCCTGGCTTCCTTACTAGGACTACTGGAGTGCTCCATGGGCTCTGGCTCTCTTCTATCACTCCCAGTGATAACATTCGCCCCAATTCGGCCTCCATAAGACTTTGTACTGCTGGTGATATAGGATAAAAACGTTGTTTTATCGGAAGTGCAGCGCCAGTGTCGATCTTATGGGCAATTAGAGAAGTTTTGGCCAAACCGAAAGATGCAAAAAATGGAAACAACTGTTTGGTGGCTTCAAGGCGTTTCGACTCTTGCTCCGAAAGAAGATGGCAGTCAGTGTCTGAGCCCGCTAACAGACCTGGTTTCACCTCCGCAACTGCACCCAGGACATCCGGAGCTAACCCAAATAAGCGCCAGAAGTCTATCCCGAGGTACAGAGCTTCAGTGAGCCCCAGAACCACGTAGAAACGCACGTTCTGAGTCTCACCTCGGAAAGTGACGTCCAGGTCTGCATGACCATGAACACTCGTCATGGCACCATTAGCTACCTCCACTTGAGTCTTGTATCTCTTCCATTGGGCCTCCGCCTCCGACAACCTCTCAAGAGCTTCCCAGCCCAGGATACTGACAGTGGCACCACTGTCTAATAGTCCTGACACAGTTTGCCCGAGTAGGAGTACTTCAGCATACGGCCGAATGTCGTCTGGTACGGACACTGTGATGTGGGCCAACTTCTTCCTCTCTGCTTTGATACGCTTGATATGGTCGCGCCACCGAACAATCGATTTTTTTCTGGTTGGGCAATAGTACAGATTTGTCATGGTTACATCAGAGAAGATCCTATTTTTTACGGCGCGATAATTGTTCAGGCGCTCGTGGTATGGCGTCAGTGGATATTGAGCCGGCTCACGGCCACTCGTCATAACAGAGGATGATGGCCGTCTTAATTTCTGATAGGTGGGACTCTGGACCTCCTCCTCAGCAATGCTCGTAGGCTTTGTCGCGATTGGCATTAATGGAACGTCAAAGATTAACGACGGATCCGACGGAAGGTCTAGTATGCGGTCGCTAGTGCAGGTTATCCCCCAACGTGGAATTTGTGACTTCTATGTCCAATACGGACGAGTGCTTTTCGGAATCATTACGACTTTTAAACTGTTAGGGATATTATCTGGAACGTTTTCTGGATCATCTCCCCAGGAGATCAAGTCCAGAGTTGCTGGTGGACTTATTGCTGCGGGGCTTGCAGTCGTTGGGACTGTTGTCTGAGGAACTGTACCAGGGGTTGGAGTTTTTCGAGGATACCTCGTTGCGCTTGGCCAGAAGCTGGTGTTGTGGCTCCCGACCCGTCTCATGTTTTTCGCTGCGCAAACTTGACAATTAGGCTTTATTATATTTTTCTGGCCGCAGCCATAACAAAAATATCCCATCGGGGTGCGTGGACAGTCAGTATAAAAATGACCTCGTCGGTCACAGTTCCAGCAGATGGGTTCCGTTCTGATAGGAGTTCTTGTTTGTAACTCAGCCACTTCCAACTCAAGGGAGTCGGGAAAGACTTGGTCTTCAGATTTGACACTGAATGGCCGGGAGAAGGTTCGTTTTGATAAGATCGAGAAATAAAAATGACCTCGTTGGTCACAGTTCCAGCAAATGGGCTCCGTTCTAATAGGAGCTCTTGTTTGTAACTCAGCCACTTCCAACTCAGGGGAGTCGGGAAAGACTTGGTCTTCTGGCGTTACGTTACTTAGTTCATGGACCCGGTACCGTGCATTTCTCCATGGGTGCATGGTCGTAGAGCCCGTTAGGGCTAACGCTCTATTATTCCCACCAGGACTGTGGGATGACACGATTCGGTCATGAGTGGCTTGTATCTGCATCACCAACGCCCGCAATTAGGTTATTGAGTTTGTTGGGTGTAAACAGATTTGACACTGAATGGCCGGGAGATGGTTCGTTTTGATAAGATCGAGAAATTCTCGCTTCGACATAGGGTTCTGCAGCTGGTTTCGAAGTTCTACCAATGCCTGGAGATACAGGTTAAAATTCTCTCCGGTTTCCTGTCTCCGATTCATCATCTGGCGCCGTATCCTTATGTCGTCCTTAGCGTCTCCCCACTCCGTTAGTCCGCTCGGATTTGTTCCCAGTTAGGAGTTGGATTTATTCGTAATAATGACCAGTAACAGTTAGTCGCTCTGTCCCTGAACAGGGTATGCAGGTGCCTGACCAAGAGGTCACCGAAGTCACCGTACAAGGTGGTATTCGTTAGCGCCTCTACCCGGAAGATGAAGTCTTCCACGGATAAGATGGAATTCTCCGCGTTATACAGTAGCCTCCACCCCTTAATAGGGCTTGACGAACGCCTGGGACAACGTTGAGGCGAGGATCGAGGGACTCGTTCTGACTCTCTAAATGGTTCTTGAAAAGAAGGCATTCGAGGAGGAGATCTTGGTGGTACTGACCTCTGGCCTTGGCCAGCGCTATTCGGCTGACTATGATTGAATGCTTGATTAGAGTTCCGTGGCAGCTCAAGGCCCGGAAGTAGTGGTTGTGACATGCGTGGCATCGCAGGGGGTGGATGAGTGATATCTACTGGTGGTACTGTAGGACCGGGTGGACGTAGGGAACGAGACTGTAGTTCGGCTCGAAAATCATTAAGGCAGCGTAACATCTCGCCTCTGACTAGGTCGGCGATTTGTGCTTGTAGACCTGCTAGGTCTAAATATGTTTCACCTACTGCCCGCACGCGTCTGACAGCTCCGCGCGCTGGGCTTGATCTAGGGATCTCTTCATTTGAGCGATTTCGCTACGGGCTTGTAGGTAGCGAGGGCAGCGGTGTCGGCGACGAGGTCATCTGCCGTGAGGTAGAACGAAGTGATTCTTGACCGAATGCTCTGGTCATTGGGCGGTTGCTTGTCGGGCCAGTATATGTATTGAAGTCAGCCTGATTAAGAAACAGCCTACAATTTGGACAGCTGGCCTTCTCTTTAATCCATTTCTGGAGGCACTTCTTGTGGAAGGTATGCCCACAATAGGTGGACACCGCTCGTGATTTAATCGTCCCGTCCGTATCCTGGCAGATTGAGCAAATTTCTAATGGCACCGCTTCCGGCGGAGTTCTTGACAGCGCCATTGTGACTGATCGGGACGCACAAGTCGTGACGATTTTCAAAGTGAACCTAACTCTTATATTCGATTAAAATGGACGCGTATTGGCAAAAAATTTCTTCTACCAAGAAGAATGAATATCAAACACTTTCAAAAAATTTCTTCTACAAAAGGAATGTGTATCAAACAATTTCAAAAATTTCTTCTACCAGGAAGAATGAATATCAAACAGTTTAGAAAAAGTTCTTCTACAAAGAAGACTGAAGATCAGACAATTTCAAAAGAAATTTCTTATACCAAGAAGAACTGTTTGAAATTTCAAAAATTTCTTCTGCCAAGAAGAATGAGTATCAAACAATTTCGAAAAATTTCTCCTATGAAGAAGAATGTCTAGCAGACTATTTCAAAAATTTTCCTTTTACAAAGAAAAAATGTACCGACGCAATCAAAAAAATTTTCTTCCCCAAAGAAAAATGAATATCAACAATTCAAAAAAATTTCTTCTACAGAGAAGAATGTTATCAAATAATCTCAAAAGAATTTTTCTTTCTACAAAAAAGAATGTACCGGCCCAATCAAAAAATTTTCTTCCCCAAAGAAAAATGAATATCAACAATTCAAAAAATTTTCTTCTACAAAGAAGAATGTTATCAAATAATCTCAAAAGAATTTTTCTTTCTACAAAGACGAATGTACCGACGCAGTCAAAAAAAATTTTCTTCCCCAAAGAAAAATGAATATCAACAATTCAAAAAATTTTCTTCTACAAAGAAGAATGTTACCAAATAATCTCAAAAGAATTTTTCTTTCTACAAAGAAGAATGTACCGACGCAATCAAAAAATTTTCTTCCCCAAAGAAAAATGAATATCAACAATTCAAAAAAATTTCTTCTACGAAGAAGAATGTTATCAAATAATCTCAAAAGAATTTTTCGTTCTACGAAGAAGAATGTACCGACGCAATCAAGAAATTTTCTTCCCCAAAGAAAAATGAATATCAACAATTCAAAAAAAATCTTCTACAAAGAAGAATGTTATCAAATAATCTCAAAATAATTTTTCTTTCTACGTAGAAGAATGTACTCAAACGATTTAAAAACAAAAATTTTCTTCTACCGAGAAGAAAGTATATAACTAAAGTTTCACACGGATGAATGGCTTGTCTCTCTCTCTCTCTCCTCCCCCGAGGCTCTCCCATACAGTGAATACCTCATTGGTATACATAATTTGAGGACCCTAAGAAGAGTCGGTCGTCGCTGCAAAGACTGAGAACGCCACCAGAAACACTTCATCCAGGCAGCTAGCAGTATGCCAACTCCTGATCACTGAAGGTCTCTGGTGCCGCTCCCACCCTCCAACAGCTCCTCCCTCCCTCTCCTAAGGTCAGGGTCTCCTTCGGAGAGTGACCGACTGGGTGTATTGAGAAAAAAAAGTTTGAAGTTCCCACAGTAATCTGGGAAGATTGAAGTTGGAGGTGTCAGAGGCCGAAAATGCTACTAGAGATTCTTCAGCCAGGCAGATAGCAGTATGCCAACTCCTGATTACTGAAGATCTCCAGCATCAATTCCACGCTCCAAGAACTCCTCCTCTCCTCTTCACCGGATCATCATGTCCAGCTAGTTCGCTAGACGGGCAGAGTCATGAGTCTGGCCAATAATTAGCTGGAAGCCAAACAGTCGTCTCGCAGACTCTTAACTCTGTCCAGCCACCTGGCCAACAGGGACATGTCTCCGCAAGAGCTCACACAAAAAAAAATTTGTGAGGCCACCTGCCATTTCCATGGCAGAAGGCTAGCGGGAAAGATAATCAAAAATTTCAAGAACTTTCAAAAATGCAACAATCAACAAATTGTTCAGGCTTGAGGCTTGATCAAGGTCAAACCTAAAGCCGAACTTCACTTTCAGACTTTACGTTACTTTAATCAAAAAAATCAAAATCGCAGACACTTTCAAAAATCTTAATTTCAAAAACTTTACGTTACTCTACAGAAATTCACTAACACAAACCAGATAGACCCAGGTCCACGTATAACTTCCACTGGATATGAGACTTGTGGTCAATCAACCAGCTCAGTCCCCAGTAAAATTTATACTTAGACCACCGAAGTCTAACTGAGGTGGCCCCACGTTGGGCGCCATTTGTTATGGTGCAAATGATTAGAGTGATGGGCATGGGACGTTAAGTCCAGACTGCCAGCATGAGCTGACAGATCACTCGGTAACAGCGTTGACTGCAGGGCGGCACGCTAGCTTGCCTCAGATATTGGCGGAGAGTGTGGGGTGTGTACCACGAAATACCTGCCGCTGTTACCTTACCATGAACAAAAAGAAAATCGTGCCTGTCTTCCTGAAACGGAGACCCAAAAAAAGAAATGCACACCTGATCCAGAAGGGATCGCGTACATCACTCACCTGAAGTCGATCCTAAGCATCGGATGACCTGACCCATTGCCGTCCCCGGCCTCCCATGACATTCTGGCTAATCGGTTAAGATGTCCCTTTTCTGAAAGAGATAGAGGAGAGGTCCTGGAGGGATTTGAGAAGAAGGGAAACATTCGACTACTTACTCCATAGTCAACATTTTATTTTATGCATTAAAATTTACAAAACTAATTTTAATTTTTTTTTCTTATAATCACCCCCGTAGTTTCTAGTATGACCGGATGGTCCTAAAGCAGCTAAATTTCTTTTTATTTACATATGAACAATGGGTTTTTTGTTTTGTTTGCTTTTTTTCTTTTGTACTTATAATCACCCCCGAAGCATTTAGGATCAAAACTGGACTTGGTGGTCTGTTTTCTTTAAAATATTTCCTTTTTTTCTCTCTTTTGCTTTATCATATACCTATGAGCCTAACGGAACAATATTTGCATGATGACCTTAGGTTACATATGCTAGGAGCGAGTTAGACTGCCTAGTTATATTTCTTTCACAAAAAAAATCAAGTTAAAGCCTTCTAAATGAACGCTGGGTTAAAGACCCAATGGGACGTCTTCTTGATAACTTCGATCGAATTACTAGGTCCGAGAACTTTTCTGATTATGTTTTGACTACTTGTGCAACGGTTCTTTTCTTTTTGCTTTTCTTGTATTCGGTGACGGGGTACCCCCCCAAAGGCCTTCTGGAGAGTATACTGCAGTTTATAAACTTAACCAAAGAAAAAAAGCGGGTGCATTCCCGTTGGGTTATTCGGTATTTACTTGTCTACTCGCTATTTACTTGTCTACTCGCCTTACTCAATAGAATACAAGCTCTTAATAAGGCCCTACCCTAATGTCGACTCATTATTATTACAATCTTCATGCTATATTTCTTTCCTTCTGTCTAAGACATGGAGGAGTAATCCCTAATGACCTATGAAGACCACGTCGTTTAACCGCATTTCAAATCTCAAATATCTCTAAAATTTATATAAACGATAACGTACAAAGTGTTCAATAGTGTTCTAAAACGATACGGCGCGATAAGTCCACGATTAGGGATTATATATATAAATTCAAAAAAGCTCTTCAAATTTCACAAATCTGTATAAGCGATAATGTATAACGTATTCACTATGGTGCCGTAATTCTACAATCACTATTTTACTTAAGCTTCCAACAAACGATGCGGCACTGTACTGTAAGTCTACGACGGTGAAATATATATATATGTTCAAAAAAATCTATAAATCTCACGAAAATGTATATACATGATAACGTAAAACGTTTTTGATAGTGTGCTGTCATTCTATAAGCACTGTTTTGCTTAAGCTAAAAAAACGATAAGGCACTGTACACTGTAAGTCTACGACGGTTAAATACATATATATATAAGTTCAATAAAAAAATCTTCAAATCTCACGAAAATTTATATACACGATAACGTAAAACGTTTTTTTATAGTGTGCTGTCATTCTATAAGCATTGTTTTGCTTAAGCTAAAAAAAACGATAAGTCACTGTACACTGTTATTCTACGACGATGAAATATATATACAAGTTCAATAAAAAAAAATCTTCAAATTTCACAAATCTATATGAGCGATAATGTACCAAGTAGTCAATCTGGTGTTTTAATTCTATATGCACTATTTTACATAAGCTTCCAAAAACGATGAGGCACTGTACTGTAAGTCTACGACGGTGAAATATATATATAAGTTCAATAAAAAAATCTTCAAATCTCACGAAAATTTATATACACGATAACGTAAAACGTTTTTAATAGTGTACTGTCATTCTATAAGCACTGTTTTGCTTAAGCTAAAAAAGAGCGATGAGGCACTGTACACTGTAAGTCTACGACGATGAGATATGTAAAATTTCAATAAGGTGCCCCAATGCACAGGTGCTATTTGGCCGCACTTCAAAACTTACAGGCGCCTCAGCTGGCCAAATAATATAATGCTACGAATGTTCAATGTGATGCCTTGCTGCGGCAGGTACTGCTTTGGTCGGATTCCATGACACGAATATGCGTATTAGATTTAGACAAAAATTT
>OZ005741.1:143099150-143194150 GCA_963930735.1 Dioctria linearis
TGACTTGTCGGCCTTGGGCAGCAGTACAAGCTTCTGGCGTTTCCAGTCTTTCGGAAAGGTGCCTTCCTGCAGGCACGTCTCCATCACAGCAGTGAACATAGTTTGGTTGCACTCGATGGCTTTCTTCAATGCCCTGTTCGGGATTTCGTCGGGTCCTGGCGCCTTGTTCGCCCGCACCTTCTTGCACGCTTTCATCAACTCTTCTACCGTAACCGCCGGAATGTTTGTGTCTCCAGGCGGGGCTGTGTCAATGGTCCACCTTGGATTCTGTGGTGGGAACAGTGTCTTGATAATCGACTCCAGTAAAGTTGGGCACTTTTCTGCTGGCGATCTTGAGCCTCTTAGCTTCGACGTCACCGCCTTGTAGGCGTTGCCGAAGGGGTTTGCGTCTGCTTCATCACACATGTCCCTGAAGCACCGTTTTTTGCTTCTACGTATCTCGTTACGGAACTCGCCGCGTGCCTCGATGTATTAGCGGCGCTCCTCTTCTTGCCTCTCTGAGCCGATCGATATTTGTTTCCTCCTTCGTGCCTTGTGACACTTGGCACGTAGCTCGCTGATCGCTTCAGTCCACCAGTAGACTGGTGTTCTACGGTCGCTCACGATCCGTTTTGGCATTGATGCGTCACACGCGGCCTTCAGCGTACTCATGGTCAATCTCGCCCTTTCTTGCGCTGTGACTTCTGGTGCGCTGGCGTCTCGTAGTGCCTCCACTAGAACCTCCACGTCCATGGTCTTGGCCACCCATCCTTTTCTTTGACTGCGGCCATGGCTACCGGTGGTTGCCGTTCCTCTCTGCTTCTTGATTTCGAATACAATAGCCTGGTGATCACTATTCGTATAGTCCTCGCTCACATTCCAAATCATGCCTCTCGCCAGTACCGGGCTGGTAAAGGTGAGATCCACTATGGAGCTTCCGTTGCTTCCCCTAAAGGTGCTCGTGTCTCCGGAATTTGCCAAAATAATGTGCAGGCCGGCGAACGCTTCCAGTAGTGCGTTTCCTCTTGCGTTCGAGTGTCGATTCTTCAGACCATGCGTTGAAGTCGCCGGCGACGATGCAAGGCTTGTAGTTCACCGTATCTGCCGCGATCGTTTCCATGATTTGTTTGAACTCCTGGAGGTCTAGTCTAGGTGGCGCGTAGCAGCTAATGATGAATATGCCGTTAACCCGCACACCCACGTAGCTTGCCTGTCCTTGGACCACTACTTGTTGGATGGGTAATCTACCACATGCCCAAATTGCTGCCTTTTCGGTGGTATCGGCCACCCGTGTAGAGCCGTCGACTCTTCGGTATTGTTCCGAAACGATGGCCACGTCAATTTTTTTATCCGCCACTGCTTCCAGTAGCAGGTCCTGCGCGACCTCGCAATTATTGAGGTTTAATTGTAACAGCTTCATGTTACGTCTGTCTTAATAGAGCTCCTAAACTTGGGGCACCTGCTGCTCCCTGTTATGTGGGGCGCCTTTTTGTCCTTAGTGCTGCAGATCATGCAGCACGGTGTCTTATCGCAGTTCTTAGCGATGTGTCCGTCTCCTCCGCACTTTTTGCATCGCTTGCACCTGTCCTCGCCGTTGCAGTCTTTTGCCAAGTGTCCGTAATCGAAGCAGCGAAAACACGACATGGGTTTCGTCGCTTCTCTGATCCTGCAGATGGTCCAACCAATCTTGACTTTTCCGGTTGCCAGGATGCTCTTCGCGTGCTGAAATGGCAGGCTTATTATCGCCGATTGCATGCCACCATACTCCTGCCGCAAGCTTCTGATTGAAGACACCGGTAAGATGTTTATTTCCAACTGTTTCCTCAGTGCCTCGAGCACCTCTTCTTTGGTCGTCACGTCGTCTATGTCTTTGCACACGACATTTATCTCGTGGGTGCGCACCGTAACTGTGGCTGTCCCCTCGAGCGCTTCAGTCACCGCTGCCTTCAGTGCGTCACTCTTCCCGCCCTCGCCCTTCGTCAGTTCGAACATCATTTGTCCCTTCTGATTTCTCTTCACACGGACGACCTTATCTTCCAAATCCTTCAGTTTCGGGTCAGCCTCCACTTTGCGCAGGATATCTGCGTACGTTGCATCGCCCAATTTCTTCACAACGATGGAGTCGGCCCTGTGCCTCCTCATCATCTTTATGTTCTTCTGTTGTCCATTATGCTGCATTCTCCTGGTAACTTTGGGCGCCTCTTCCTGGCCGTCACGCCTTCTTGTTTTGGGGACGCGCCCTTTCGCGACTTCTGCCGGTCTTTTCCGCTTCTCTACGGTTTTCCAACTGAAGGTGGGCGTTGTACTCCTGGGTGTTTCGCGCACATCTGTGACTTCCGGGCAGCGCTTAGCGACCGCACGCGTCTCATTCTTGTCTAGCTCCGCCTCTGTCTTTTCTAGCTCCGCCTCTGTCTTTTCTGGCTCCGTCATGGCTGCGGCCATTTCAGTCATGGCTTTCGCGATCATCTTTTTAATCTCCGCGTGAATGTTCATCCTTTTGGACACGAACTCGCTCAGCGAACGGATCGTATCCTCGAGCGTCTTCAGCTTACGCTTGAGAATCTTCGCATTGCCGCTCTGTTGTGGCCTTGCTCCATTGACGCTGCTACTCGCAGTCGCCGGTGGCGTTCGTTTCAATCTGCACCTTTTAAAGGGGTTAACCTCTGCGTCCGTATTCTCCTTGTTAGCTACTCTGCTCTCTGCGTCTCCTCTTTTAAACCTTTTTTTGCTGTTTGGTCCCCCCTCCAAGCCGCTATCTCCGCCCGTATTGAGTAGTTGCCATTATGATCCCATGGTTATCTATGCAGCAGGGAGGCCATGCTAGGGTTGGCATGATCCTTCATGGGGTATCATGCTCATAGCCGGTTCGGCACTAGTCGGGAATGTTCCATCCGAGCCTACACGTGCATCGGGATGCCGAGCTTTGAACGTACTTGGAGGCCTGCCAAGGTTTTATCGGGACGGGGACGGCTGCTACATTAACCCACTCGCCATTTCCGGTAGGTGTCACCCTCCCTTACTCAGGTAGTGGAATGGAGCGTCCGTCAGCCCTGTATCATCCTAGTCCATTCGTTAGCCATCGTGAGCCAGCATATCATAATTAAGATCTCACTGGCGTCGATCTTAATATGCCCTTTGGCACTCCGTCCTTTGATTTTTGGTCCGCCCTGGGTATTTGATTTCCCCAGTACATCTATTTCTAGGGGCATCACCCTATCCGCCACCTGGCGAGGCGCCCGGTTGGAGAACAAATTCGCAAAACAAACTCCTGCGGGTGCAAACTCCTGCGGGCAGGGAATTAAAAATAAAATTAAAATAATAAATTTTAACATTATAAAATATTATAAGTCTGATATTATTATAAAGTTATTATATAAATAATTATCTAAATTAATATATAAATTATTATTGAATATTTGGAATGAATAACAAAACGAAATGCTGGTAACCCGACTGTTCGGAAGGTATGTATATACCCATCAATAAGATGAATTTAATGCTTGTTGTGCACTTAAAGGAAGAAGAACAGTAAATTATTTGTGAAAATGTCAAATGTATTGTGAAGTGTGTAGTGTAAATTTAGGGAATTTTAAAGTTAAATATCTCATAAAACATACGTTTGCGGTCAAAACTATTTTGATACTCGTCATTTGTGAGTTGATTAGAATGAGTGAGCAAAGTTTGACGAAAATCGGAGGATATCCGAGGATGTTAACATAAGCCATATTTTCTTATCATGCTTCCTTCAATAGAAAAGAAACCCTTAATTTAGTCTTCATTCATATGCAGCCTCAAAAATTTCATCTGGTCTCAAAAAACACTTGGAAATTAAAATCCCACAAATGTCCTGCAAAAAGATGTTAGAGATTCCCTTCTAAGAAAACATACATTAATTATGAAAAAGTCAGTGATCCCAAAAATCGGCCACATCAATGCATAGCTGAATTAATCATTGTCGCTTGCCCGTTTCTCCCTTCAATCTTATTCTGTGCAAAGTAAGTGATGGGTGAAGCCACCACACAAACACGAAACAGCGCCTATGGTACGGGAAGGAAACAACGAACGAGAAGAATATGCAATAAACAGTGACGCGTTGCGCAAATCTAGCTACACTGCAGCATGAACAAGAACCAAAGAGTAAATTTATATCATCACATTTAGGGTCGTATTCACCAAGCCATTTAATACAATTTTAATTTTAATTTAATTTTTATTGACGGACCGCAATTAAATTTTTGTAGCTATTCACCAACCTTAATAAAAGAAATAATTTCGGACATTTCGGACTATCAGCCGCAATATTTCCGAATGTGGCAAGTGACAGTTCTCGTGAAAGTTCATGTAATTTAAATATTATTTAAAAAATTAAAAGAAGTTTTAATGTATTATTTAAATAGAGAAGTTTTTATATATTATTAAAAATATTTTATAATATATGTACAATTCGTTTTAATTAAAAATAGCCCATATTAAGCAATTGTTTCTTCAAACTTTTCACTGCGCTATTAAAAAGATGACTTTTGACTGAATGACACTTCAATCAGCTGATATCGAAATTAAATTTATTTAAGAGAGGGTAAGGGCTCACTTAAAATTAAATTAAAATTAAATTTTCATTAAATCGACTCGGTAAGTGTGGTTGGTGAATAGCTTTAATTGAATTTTTATTTAATTTTGCTTGGTGAATATGGCCCTTAATGTGAACAGAGAATTGCTTCGATTCGGTACATCTAGAGCCATCTATTGAGCTGTGAACTCATTGCCTCTGCGTTCACTATATACTCTAAACACAATGCTATTACGTAGGCACTAGTACGTGACTTGCAATTATTTTAATGGAATTTATTATATCATTCAACTACTCTGCGTGCCCGCTGGTAATCTAATCGACTTCTCCTATTTCTCCTATTTAATTAAATTATACCAGACAGAGAACTGCCAAACTTACGGTTTTTATGGCTTAAGAGCCGCTGTGACCTTTTTATATGATGGCGGGTACTTGCCGATCTTTTAATAGTATGGCAGAGTATGCCGCTGTTTTGTTCTTACTGGCAGGGTATGCCTATATATATATATTATGGCAGAGTATGCCCCTGTTAGGTAATCCTTTGGGCAGAGTATGCCGCTCTATATATTTACTGGCAGAGTATGCCGATCTTAGGGTGAGAAATAAAGAAACACCTTGATGAATGATTTAATTCTGAATTTTAATCAATTGTCACAGGTTATTTATACAGGTAACTTCCCTATACAGTGCTTATTCAAAGAATTGCAGAATTGCAATAATTGAATTAAACATATTTTGTTGTGTCAGCTTATCTGATCACAAGTCATTTGAATTTTCGTGTAAAGCGATGACCTCGGGTATGAATATTTTACCAATCAAGAATTATACTTGCATAGTGGAATTTGCTTGCTTTGCAAATTCTTCTTGGGGTCGTACAAACTTTGTTTATTTTAATTATTTTTCGGTTTGATTTTTGTTTGTAATTATTGACCGTGGTCATGGCTTTACATCCTTACCCTTAAAAGAAAAAAAAATTGTTTGTATATAAAATTTTTTTTTTGTTACATAAATTTATGAATATTATTTAATTAAACATGTTCTAAATTATTTATATTATTTTTGTATGCTATTAATTATTTTTATGAACTTAATGCCTTATATTTATTGATTATCTTGATATAATACCTTACTTAAATTTACATTTTATCAACCTGTTATTGTGTACGTCTTTGGGTTTTTCTTTTATCAAGATTGTGGAGTTTAGTCCTTTTCGTTTAATGATTTTAAATGGTCCGTCGTAAGGACTTTCATATGTCTTCCTGGAATTCATTCTCTAGTATACGTAATCGTTGACGTTGAACTTCGAGGGGTTAGAGTTTTTATCTTTGTAGCGCATCAAACATTTCATAGATGCACATACAAAAGAAAAAAAAGAAAAGCAAGCATAAGCAAGCATTCAAGTTCAATAATTTCATTTACACATATTTTCGTTCATAAATTGAACAATGTGAATTTCGTGAACTTGCAAAGGCAATGCACTTCGGTGCAGCACACGTCAGTTTGCTGACACGACATCTCACACCATTCAACCTCAATGAACCCGAATGCTTGAAAAGCTTGGATTTTCGACAATTAAACAAAAAGATAATGGATGACAAATTTCCATTAACCAGACTCGAAGACATCCTAGACAATCTGGGGAGAGCAAAATACTTCTCAACCCTAGACCTCACAAGCTCTTTTCACCAGACCGGATTGCACCCACAATCACGACCTGTAACTGCCTTTTCGACCAACAAAGGTCACTACCAATTCAAACGACTACCTTTTGGATTAAAGATCTCCACTAACAGCTTTCAAAGGATGCTTACAGTAGCTTTAGCAGGTTTAGATGCCGAGACATTTTTGTATGTCGACGACATAATAATTTTTGGATGCAGCTTGCAGCACCAAAACAGAAACCTATGCAAAACTTTCGAACGATTGCGTCAATCTAACCTAAAATTAAATCAACAAAAATGCAACTTCTTGCAAACAGAAGTGGTTTACTTAGGCCACCTGATCACCAACATGGGAGTGAAAACAGACCCCACAAAATTCGATAAGGTGACCAATTATCCAAAACCCACAAATGCAGATGAAGCAAAAAGATTTACGGCCTTCTGTAACTACTACAGAAGATTCGTACCCAATTTTGCATCCATAGCCAAACCCTTAAATCTTTTAGCCCGCAAGGACACACCCTTCATCTGGACAGAGGAATGTCAAAAAGCTTTTGACACCTTGAAACAGAAACTAACCAACCCACCGATATTACAATATCCAGACTTTTCAAAACAATTTGTCTTAACGACAGACGCATCAAATTTTGCATTAGGCGCAATTTTGTCTCAAGGAGAGATAGGCAAAGACCTACCTATTTCCTACGCGAGGAGAACTCTAGATAAACATGAATTGAAGAAACCAATTATAGAAAAGGAACTTCTAGGAATTCACTGGGCAATAAAGCACTTCAGACCATACTTGTATGGAAAAAACTCACAGTCGTGACTGATCACAGACCTCTAGTAAGTTTGTTTACACACAAGGATCCATCATCAAAGATGACAAGAATCCGTTTAGAACTATCTGAATATGACTTCGACATAATATATAAAAAGGGTTCACTGAATACAAATGCAGACGCACTATCCAGAATAAAGCTTAACTCGGATATGCTTAAAGAAATGATACCAACAGCGCAGATTAAGATAACAACGAGGAATAGATCAAAAGAAGCAAAAGAATCAGCAGCATGCGAAAAAACTGAAGATATTGAAAGTGTCGATGAACTGTCAGGCCAACTTTTCATCTATGAATGCACCTCAATCTCCGAAATAAGAAATGTAAGACAATTAAAATTCATAAAGATAATTAAGGACGTCCAAAAAAGAAACTATAATGAAAAGAAGAGTATACTCATATCAAAAAAGGAAGTTGCAATCGAGTACTGCGATAATCCGAATCTGAACTTAGGATCGATATTGGAGAAGCTGACTCACGCGATGATTGACAACCAAATTCAAATGCTAGCAATCTCAAAAGAAGAAGAAATATTTAAAAAAGTCGACATAGAAGAATTTAAGAAGAAATTTAATGATCTGCAGAAGCGAATTAAAATAAAAGATAAGAAAAGTTTACGCATAATAATATTTAAACCCCCAAAAAGGATAGTGAACAAGGAAGAACAACTGAGCATAATCAACCAATTTCATGACACCCCACACACAGGAGGACATTCAGGAGTCAAACGCACAATTAACAAGATAAACAAAGATACTGTTGGAAAAATCTCAGCAGAATGGTCAAAACTTACGTGAACGACTGAGAGAAATGCAAGTGCAATAAAATAATAAGGAACACCAAAGAAAGAATGGTAGAAACCAACACACCAAGTCAAAGTTTCGAAATATTAGAAGTTGACACGGTAGGACCCATGAACCAAAGTAAATTCTACAGATACATTCTGACATGTCAATGTCAACTAACCAAATATGTAGAAGCATTCCCCATGGAGAATAAAGAGGCCAAAACAGTCGCAAAAATATTAGTCGAAAAAATAATCTTAAAATATGGAACATTCAAAATCTTAAAAACGGATCTAGGCACCGAATTTGTCAACCAATTAATCTCAGAAGTATGCAAAATTTTCAAAATAACCCAAGTAACCTCAACTCCGTTTCACCACGAAACTCTAGGAGCCATCGAAAGGAATCATCGAGTACTAAACGAGTACCTATTATCAATAGTCCAGAATGCTGAATGGGATGAATGGTTACCATATTACACATTCTGCTACAATATCACACCTCATTCCGAAACCAAAATATCACCATACGAACTTCGGAAAATTAGCCTCGCTTCCAGACACCATGGATCAAAATAGAACAGATCCGATTTACAATCTAGAAGATTACTCAAAAGAATTAAGTTTCGCCTGCAAGAAAGCAAAAAATAGCTAAAGCACTATTGGAGAATTCTAAAAAGAAAAGAAGCAGGAAATCTGATGCAAAAACTAACCCACTAAAAATTAAGATAGGAGATAAAGTATTATTAAAAGTAGGAAATAAGAGAAAGAATGAACTTCCATATAAAGGTCCATATATTGTAATTGATACAAATAACGTTAATACTAAGATAAAGATAGATAAAATAACAAAAGAAGTACACAACAATAGGTTGAAAAAATTTTAAAGTTCACCATAAGTATCATGTAACAATTAAAATAGCTATATGGATAAGAATTAAAGAAAACATTAAAAATTATTTTATTAGTAATGTAAAATAGAAAACTATATCATAAGAATAAAACAAAAAAAATTTCCTCTTATCAAGCAAAATTTTTTTTCAAGCAAGCATAAGCAAGCATTCAAGTTCAATAATTTCATTTACACATATTTTCGTTCATAAATTGAACAATGTGAATTTCGTGAACTTGCAAAGGCAATGCACTTCGGTGCAGCACACGTCAGTTTGCTGACACGACATTTCACACCATTCAACCTCAATGAACCCGAATGCTTGAAAAGCTTGGAATGTGCATTGCGGCAAATTCTTGTATGAATTTGCGAATTGTTGATTGCGCTACTCCAGGTCAATAATCTATTTTGCAATGTATTGCAATGAATTGATTATTTGATAGATTTATACGTTAGGTAGGGGTAGCGAATAAAAATATAAATAAGTTGATTCTGAATAAAGAAGGGACAGTACGTTTTAGAGAAGAAAAGTTTTTAACTGTTAATTCCTATCTCTATTAAAGTCGGCAGTCTTTGACGCCATACAGTGTGCGGATATCGGCTGAGCATTCTCGCCTGCACTACACCAAGATATTCGGCTGAGCAACCTCGCCAGAAGATAGGGCAGTCTCTGACGCCTTCAGATACTAATATCGGCTGAGCATTGTCGCCTGCACTATACCAAGATATTCGGCTGAGCAATATCGCCTGAAGATAAGGCAGTCTCTGACGCCTTCAGATAATAATATCGGCTGAGCTTTCTCGCCTGAAGCTATAGGCAGCAGCTATCTACAAGTATACATTGGGCGACGGTTAGGTCAAGGAAGCCATCCGGAAGCTTAAGTATATCCACTACGTGGCGCCTTGATATAACCATTACATCTTTCATTCTCTTTCGCTCTTTTTTATCTTCTTCTAATAGTTCCTTGCTTTTTCATGAGCTGTTTTTAGCCTTATTGCAAGTTCTTCTGCATAACTGTTTATGCTATCTATTTGTTCCCAACTTTTCAGAATCTCTGCTGGTAGTGTTGCTATTTTTCCAAATACTAATTCGAATGGTGCATATCTTGTATCTGTGTGTGGTGTTGTATTGTAACAGAATACATAGTATGGAATTAGTTCATCCCAATTGTCTTCTTCTGAGAATGTTCTCAAGTATTCGTTTAATACTCTATGGTTTCTTTCAATTGCTCCTATAGTTTCGTGATGGGACGTGGACGTAACATGTTTTGTGTTCAGAAATTTGCAAATATTTTTAAGTAGTTCATTTACAAATTCTGTACCTCTGTCTGTTTTCAATGTTTTGAAGCATCCATACTTTAGAATGAATCTTTCAACTATTGTCTTTGCTACCGAGGAGGCTTCTTTTGTCTCCATTTGATATGCCTCAACGAATTTTGTCAATTCGCATTGCAGCGTCAGGATGTATCTGAAACCGTTTGACATTCTTAGAGGTCCTACTGTGTCCACTGAGATCGTTTCAAAACTACTGTTTGGTGTGTCTGTTATCACCAGAGGTTCTTTTGTGTATTTTTTGAATTTGTTCTTCGCACATTTATCACACTTATTTATGTACTCTTTTACAATTTTGTTAAGGTTTTTCCATGTATACCTTTGTTTCAATTTGTTTATGCAGCGTTTAATTCCAGCGTGTCCACCATGCATGCTGTCATGGTATTCTTTTATTAATTCTAGTTTTTTCTTTGGATCTTTTATCCTTATTGGGGGTTCATAAAGTAATATCTTCAGTGGTGTTGCCTTACCAGGTTTATTACTTTGCTGCAGCTTATTGAATTTCTCTTTAAATTCATCTATTTTAATATGATTAAATATAGCATCGTCTTTTGCGAGTGCTAATTCTTTAATATTATTCCCGTTCATTTTTTGTATCAGCTTCTCCATTATGTAACCAGAGTTAAAAATAGGATTGTCGCTGTACTGAACGGTTACCCCTTTCTTAGTAATATATATTTCTGGCAAACTTTCATTTATCGCATTCTCTTTTGCGTACGCTGTATCAAATTGTATTTTTTTTATATTTCTTATGTCGGAGATGGATGTGCATTCCCATATATAGAGTTGATCTGATTTTACACTATCACTTCTCTCCATTCCGTTTTGCTGCTTTTTTGCCATATTACGTGTGATAATGTTTATTTGTTTCGGTATCATTGATTTTAATTTTTCAGAGTCCATTTTTATTCTTGACAGGGCATCTGCGTTTGTATTCATTTTTCCCTGTTTATACACAATTTCAAAATCATAGTCCATTAGGTCTAAACGAATTCTTGTTAGTTTCGAAGAAGGATTCTTATGTGTGAAGAGGCTGACGAGCGGGCGATGATCTGTTATAACTGTGCATTTGTTCCCATAGAGATAGGGTCTAAAGAAATTCATTCCCCAGTGTATACCAAGCAATTCTTTTTCGATTATCGATTTGTTTAACTCATGTTTGTTCAACGTCTTACTTGCATAGGATATCGGCAAATCTTGTCCTATCTCACCTTGTGAGAGCACTGCCCCAAGTGCAAAATTTGAAGCATCCGTTGTCAGGACAAACGGTTTGCTAAAATCTGGATATTGCAGGACTGGTGAAGTTATTAGCTTTGCTTTGAGTATTTCGAAAGATTTTTTACAATCTTCTGTCCAAAAGAACTGTGTATTCTAATTTAGAAGTGCATTGAGTGGTCGTGCTATTTCCGCAAAATTTTGTATGAACCGTCTGTAGTAGTTGCAGAAAGCTACGAATCGTCTTACGTCATTTACATTTTTTGGTATAGGGTACGTCTTTATTACTTCATGCTTGCTGGAATCCGTTTTGACTCCATTCCTTGTTATTAGATGACCCAAATATAATACTTCTGGTTTAGGAAGTTGCGCTTGTTGTGATTGAGCTTCAGGTTATACTGCTGAAGTCTTTGTAACACTCTCTCTAGGTTTTGATTATGATTGTTGAGGCTGCATCCATGTATTATTATGTCATCGACATATATGAATGCGCCGTCATCCAGTCCACTTAATGCAATTGAGAGCATTCGCTGAAAACTGTTCGTGGATATTTTCAGTCCAAAAGGTAATCTTTTAAATTGGTAATGTCCTTGATTGGTTGAAAATGCTCTTAATTTCCTTGAGTTTTCTTCTAGTTTTATTTGGTGAAACGAATTCGTCATATCAAGCGTTGAGAAGTATTTTGCTAGTCCTAGTCTGTCTAGGATGTCTTCTAATCTTGTTAGTGGGTATTTGTCGTTGATCACTTTCTTGTTCAGTTGCCTGAAATCTACAATTAGCCTCCATTTCTTTTCTTCACCTGATTTTTTTGGTACTATCAGGAGTGGTGAGTTGTATGGGCTCACTGAACATTCAACTATATCATTTCGTATTAGATTATTGACTTCTTTGTTTATTTCGTCGATTTGTGAGTGCGGTAGTCCATAATTTTTTATGTAGACGGGGTTATTGTCTATTGTGCTTATATTTTGTGTATAGAAATAATTCGCCGTTAACCTCTCGTCTTCTAAGTGAAATACTTCTTGATATTTTTTGCAAATTCCCTTGATCGAATTTTTTGCATTTTCGTCCAATCCTTCCAACTGTAGTTCTTTCAGCAATTTGTTAAATCGTCCATCAGTTTTATCTTTTCCTTGGTTTATCTCTCCCTTTGGTGATCTTATTATCTTATAGTCTTTCAACAGATGTATCTTCGCTTCAAATGGTTTTAATTTCACCATGTGGTTATTGGTGTTCAGCAGTTTTATATGTTGGACTCCTTTTCTTGGTATAATTGTATTACTCAAAAATACTCCTTTTATCAATTCTTCACCGCAGACTATGCTATCTTCTGTTATGTCGAGTTTTATTGCTTGGATAATCTCTGTTCTTGCTGGTATAGTAATTTCATCTCTGAATTTGTTTATAATGGGTATCGCAACATCGTCATTATTCAAGTTCGCAGTTATTGTAAAGATTTCATAATCTATTTTGAATAGATATTTCATCAGGAAATCTCTTCCTAATATTCCATGTGTGCTGATTGGGGTTTGTGAATCCACTATGTGAAACCTGTGTTCTATGACGTGTTCCTCATATGCTAACTGCAATTTAGCTGTGCCCAAGGAGTGCGTTTCATTATTTGTTATCCCAGTTATTGTGCACTGGTCACTCCTGTTTATTTCTTGGTTTAGTGAAATTATTTTACAAATTGAGATGTCTGCTCCAGAATCGATGAGGAAGTTTAATTTAGTCTTTGTGCGTTTGTCCGTCAGCGTTATATAATTTGTTTTTTGTTTTTTTTTATATTATTAAGCCAAGCTCAGGGGATACCCTATGATGCAAAGCACAGCGTGGCAGGAAGGAGATAGGGAAAGGATTAAGTAATATGAGGAGAGCGGCGGAGGTGCCGATGTATGTCGCCCTTAAACTTTCGCAGGTTGTATGCCGGAGGAAAGACAGAAGATGGTAGACTGTTCCACATTCGCACAGTTCGGGATAAGAAATCATCACGGAATTTTAGTGTACGGCCGAAGGTAATTTGAAGGGTAAAAGGATGAGCGCGGGATGCAGCGCGAGTATTGCGTGCAGGAACTATTCTACAAGGGATCAGACTAGATATTTCATCAGAACATTGACCATGCATATAGCGATAAAGGAGCGAAAGGCATACAACATTGCGACGGTGCTCGACCGAGTCGATATGACGAGTAATTGCCACATCGCCAATGAGCTTGCAGGCTCTCTTTTGGACAATATCCAATGAAGCTAAGGCTGTGCGACCAGCCCCGGCCCAGATATGGGAATTGTATTCCATTCTAGGTCTGATGTAGGACTTGTAGAGGAGCGTTATATTTGATGGGCTGAAATATTTCTTACACCTTTTCAAAAAATCAAGACATTTTGATGCTTTTTGGCCACCGAGAAGATGTTGTATATTTTTAGACTTCGTCTTATTGCTGATCTCGTCCTGGACTTTGCGCATTGCTTGTCTCGCTTAGAAAATTTATCCGTCTCTGGGAGTTTCTGGAAAAATTTCTTCCTCTATAGTTTTGGTAGCTATTCTGCCAGCCATTATTTCTATTCTGGTTATTTCTTTGGCTAATACTGTAGTTGTTATTCATATTCCCTCTATTATGCCAATGATTGTTTCTGTTTTGGTACATGTTATTATTGTTTCTGTAGCTATTTGCATTGATATTTCTATTCCTGTAGTTTCGGTAGTCTCTCATTCGGATATAACTTTCATTTTGCGGGTTACGGAGATTTCTATTGAAACTAAAAATTGTTGTTTCATCTGTTAGAGGTTGTTCAATCTGATTTGCGAGACTTATCGCGTCGTTTAGCGTTTTTGGTTGTGCGGCTAGGATGGTTGGTTTTAGTGAATCTTTCAGTCCATTTTGAAAGGTATTTAATCCGATTCTGTCGTTCAGCTTACAGATTACCTCTCTGTGTTCTTCACCTATTTCGTTTATTTGGACTTTATTCAGGTCCGCGACTATCTCTAGAATTTTGTCTGAGAAGTCCTGGACTTTCATGTTCTGTTGTTTGTAATTTAATAATTTTTGTTGCAAGTTTTGTGAGGTGTCTCTTGTTTTGAAAGCTTCTGTCAAAACTGTTTTTAGATTTGTTAAAAATGTTCGTTTTGGCAACTGCGGAGATCTTGTTTCTGACTTTTTCGCTTAGACGCGCTAGCCATACAAATTCAATGAGTTGTGGCTGCGCTTCAGTCTTTAGTGTTCTTCCGTACATATCTACGAGACTTAGAAAATTGCATAGATCTTTTGTATTGCCTCCGAGTTCTGGAAATATTTTTATTGCTACAGCAAGATCAAAGTTATTCCTGCCCATTGTGGCTTCCTTTGGTTCAGTATTTGAGTCTAGATTTAATTCCTCTGATTCTGAATCTTCCGTATTATTAAGAGTTTCGTTTGTTTTCTCCTCTAGTATCTTTTTCAGCTCTATGAATGTCGCGTTAAACTTGTTTTTAAGCTCATCTGCCTGTTTCCCTTTTTGGGTTAATTCTATTAGATCGAACTCTTTCTTTATTTTCTTGGCTGCAGCGTACTTTTCCAATAAATTCCTACTAGAGAATGTTCTCTGTGGATTTTTCGTAAACGTTTCTAGTAATCTTTTTAATTCATCAAAAAGATTTTGGTATGTTTCCATCAGTATCAAATATTATTGGAAGAACCCACAGTTATTACAAAAAGAAAATCTTTGTTAATTCATTTATTTATTGCTACCCATGAAAAAAGTTATTTATAAAACCATATTAAAATATCTATTATCTAAGAATAAAATGAAACTTTACTAGAAAGAAAAAAATCTCCATAATTCTATCCCTAAAAGTTATCTATAGACACAAATTTAAAATTATCTTATTCATAAAGCTAGAAACCCGCAGAAAATTTTTTCAATTTAATTCTATTTCCAAGATCCATCTGAAGATCTATATATAGTATAAAAAAAATGATTTAAAAGCTCCCTATATGATAAGTTTGGATCCCGCAAGCTATAACTAAACGTTAGCTAGGTTATCCACACTCTGTTTTATATTATTTTTAATGTATTTGCGCAAGTATCTTCTCCCCATGTAGATCGTAATTGCTATCAATACTACTATTATTAGTAATGTCACTGCGGTCGGTACATGTAAGACATCGTGTATTGAGATGGTTTGTACCACCGGGTTGGTTGCTGCTGCTGCAGCGTTTTGAGCTACAATCACTTCCTTCGATTGCGACTTTCCCATTTCAGGTGGTTCAGCTTTTGTGTTAGCTCTTTTTTTAAGCTCTTGTGTGTTGTAATAGGAATTACCCTGTAAAGCGCTGCTATTTTTTGCCGTAGTTCGACTGCTATGCCGCCCCTCTTTTTTTTTTTGTTGGTAGCTGTGTTGTGCTTTGTTCTCTGGGTTTACTTGGTGGTTGCTGTTAATTTCTGTACTGCGCTATCGTAATTGGCTTTGGACCGGCAGCGTGGTTTTTCTGCAGTGCTCCTTGCAGTTCTTCTTGCACTGAGCTTTTTTGGTGTTTAGTGGGTATGTATACAGCAGGTGAATTCGTCTTTGCTTGTAACTGATTAATGGGTGCTGTTATTGCTGCTGGAATGTATTCACGAATTTGTATGTTTCATAAGGTCGTCGTAGGTGGAGTTTAAGCTGGAATTTCTTCGTTTATCTTTCCTCCTGTAGTTGTTGTAGGTATGTACTCCTCATGCAATTTCTCTTCTGTTGTTTTTATTTCTGCACTCTCGTTTGCTATTGTTGTGGATGTGTCGTCATTAGTCTCTGGATTTTGTTTTCTTTTCGGACATATCGGTCGCCTGGGTGTCGTTCTTTTACGTATGGTCGGGTTATCGATCTCTATCGGTGATCTAGAAAGCTTGTGTTGTGATCCCAAAATCACAACCATATACATATTACTTTCTGTGCATTTTCCCTAAAATCAAATATTTTCATATTGTGGTCTTAAAATACCACACCATATGTCCTCAAATGCCTGAAATGCATAAAATCCTAAAATCACAAAATCTTATTCATATTACTTACCTCCCATGAACTTTCCTAAAACGCATAGATAAATATGCACAAATATGTACAATTGCATATCAGGCATATTCATAATTACTTACCCTAATAATTCTCTTAACAAGTCTTAAAATGCACAAAAATGTACAATTATTCCTTTTTCCATAAATTACTTAACGTAGCATAAATAGCCCACTTACGAAAATAAACAAAAATGCCTGCTCGACATTTTTGTATACACATAACTCATCGAGTTAATGTACTACATATTGCACATCGGTCACAATTTCAAGTGCACGATCGAATTTCAAGCTCCAAGCCAAGAAATTAACAAATGCAAATGTCTTGCCTGTTTCTTATCTTTCCGGTCTCTTTTTACCTTTTTGTCTGATTGGTCAGTTAAGCGAACCAATCATAAAAAGTATTATATACTTTTTGCTGACGCAAGGGCGTCAGCTATTTGGATGATAATGAAATCCAACTGAAAAGAAGTCGAAGTTCAGGATAGACACTCAAGAGGTGCACACGCGAGTTTATCGGGAAAGTCTTGCGCAAAATCAAAAGTCATAAAATCAAAAGTCTTGTATAGAATCTAAAGTCTTGCATGCAATAAAAAGTCTTGTGTAAAATCTAAACTTTACTTAAAAATCCAAAGTGTTGCTTAAAATTCAAACTCATTTTTAAAATTTAAAGTCTATTCAATAAATTTGTTCAAGATCTGCGAGTGTTTTTTTTATTCAAGAAAAGTTTGGTTCCTTGGAGATTCGTTGGCCCATACAACCAAAAGGAGGCCCTACCTGAACTTTCCCCCTAAGCCGCTCTTCTCCCAACGGAAAGCACGGCGGCAATTGGGGTTATAACAAATGGTGGCAGCGGTGGCATGTCTAAATAAATTTTCTGATCGATAACAACGTGATCGTATTCAATCAGTTTTGTGCTCAGCAAGCCACTACCAATCAAGTTATTGAAGTTGTTATCGTAAATTATCAGTGATTATCATTCAGTGATACGAATTATGCTATGAAGCAAAATTTTAATTACGTGTTTTTCTAAATTCATTTGTATTACAAAAGTGTTGAATAATATAAATAAAAATCTATACCTAACGAAAAGACGGCGTTAATAAAAAAAAAAATATAATAAATAAAATAAAATCGTCAAATTAAGACGTACTTACATACATATATATATATGTACAAAAGTAAAACGAGAGAGATAACACGAATCACAAATTGACTTCAAGAAGAAATAAATCAAAAAAAAATATTTTTTAAATTTGCTAATCCAGTTAAGCCATTCTATTTAAAAGAGCTATAGAGAGTGGAGAAATTTCGTCAAAGTGTACCGAGAAAGATTTAATTGAACAGTGTTGTATATTAAATTGAAAGAAAAATTTAAACAGAATAACTTTTCTTTTTTAAATAAAAAGACTTTGTCAATTTTTAAACGAAAATATTTAATCCTTCATAACAACAAAATTATAAAAACAAAAAGGAAAAACCTTTTAATAAAAATAACAAAAAAAAACCTTCTTTTAAACAATTGGTTTGTAACATAACGATTATAATGAAAATAAAATAACAAAATTCAACAAAAAATAAAACTGGGTTTACTAGCTTTCCAATAATAATAATAATAAAAGAAAAACGAGAGAAAAGTTGTAATAAAATAAATAAAAAAAAAAAGCTAAACAGTGAAAAATTTTTGTTGTCAGAGGTAATATTCCTGACTTGTTCTGGTGAGATCCAGTGGGGTGACGTGCCCACACCTAAGGAAGGAAGGAAGCTAAATTCAATAAGGAAGCAGAGAGAAGTTTCAACATTTAAATTGATGACAAGAGGTAGATCCAAGTAAATAAAAAAAAATTTCTACAAAGGTACATATATAGTATATATATATAATTGTTTTATTTTTACACATAAATTTTTTTTAACAAAAAAAAGGATATATATAGAAAAAAAATATTTTTGGAAATAAAAGGAAATTATAATATGGTATATAGATATATAGAGTGAACCAAAACAAATCTAAATCTGCATAAAACAAAAAAAAAGGAAGGCAAAGTGCATCTAGCGTATGTAGTGAAAAATATATTAACCACAAATGTAGATGGTGCAAGAAAATACTATTGAAAAAAAAATAAATAAAAGGTTCACAAAAATAAATTTTAAAATATGAGAAAGTATTTCTCGGTTTGATACTTGCACAATAATTTTTTTTTCTCAAGGAAAGAAAAAAAAATTTTTATATAGCTATATACAATAAAAGAAAAAACAAAAGAGGACGAAATAAAAAAATATATATATAATAAAATACAATTACAAAATTAAATAAATTTATTTTACAAATTCTTTTTGTGTTATGGTGCTGCTATATTGCAAACTCCCTGCTTGATTTTTGTGTTTTTTCCCCCCAAAGTCAATTAAACAAACTAGCTAACGACTACGACTAGCATGACTTAGTCCGTTTTTTCTCTTTTATATACAACTTCTTGGGCGTGATAAATTTGTCTTAAGAATAATTTATTTTCCGTTTTTCTTCATTCATTTGAAGCTTCTTATCTTTGATTATACTATTGTTATTACCAGACACACTGGTATAAATAGAGTTTTCCCATTTATAATTCTCTGATTAAATTTGCGTTTTACTTTACTGCGCTTTCCTTAATTGTGAATATTTTATGCATTGCATCCAATGATGAACTAGTGGAGACATCGGAAGAATTTTCTGAGCCAGAATTTCGCCGCTTTAATTTAAAATACTCTGGATCAAAGAGAACTGGTTGTCTACTAATCATAGCAATTGTTTCTGCTTCACGATCGGAATAATTTTTTTTTAAAATCGTCTTCCTACAAGTTTTGAATCATCTGACGTATTTTTCCCACCATATGAGGTTCTTTACTTTTTCCAGAGCTATGCTTGACACAATTTGTACGGATTAGAGTGAAAATTTTAGACCCAAGTGTACTAATAAAACATACTCAATTTGGTGATCTTACACATAATTTTTTTTCTCTCCTTCTTAAATTGCACATATACACGACTACATCTTTACCTATTCTTTTATCTTGGTCTTGCCTTTAGACCGTCATCACCGATTCTTCTCGTTAAAGAAATTCTGATCACTAATTCAAAATTCTTACCAGAAAAAGGAAAGAAATTGTTGACCTATTCGAGAATTTACCTTTTCATACAGAAATGGCTACCAAACTCAAAATAAGCCTTACAGATGCTTACAATATGATACCTGAGTTTGACGGTACTCCAGGTAATCTAAATAAGTTCATTGCGTGTGGAAACATACTATTTTCCTCCACGAAATCTGACTCTGAAACGAAACTCTTTCTTGACATAGTCAAAACTAGACTTCAGGGCTCCGCATTCGAGATAATTCAATACAAATCTATAAGCTCTTGGACTGATCTCACAAAACAACTTGAGGAGCATTTTATGGAAGAAAAATCGAGAACGGCCAGTCAACATGAATTACTAACTGCTAAACAACACTATAAGGAAAGTGTTAAGGAATTTGGCGACCGAATTGGTCTCTTACTCAATGCCCTAAACTCCTCCACTTACTCAAGCGTAAACGAAAAAAGCGTTCGCGAGTATCTAGTTTCGGAGAATAATAAAGTGGCTAAACAGGCATTCGAAGACGGATTAAAAAATCCTAACTTAAAACTTTTAGTTAAGGCTAAGGCTGAGTCCGAATTGAGAAAAGCCATTAGCTATGCTACAGAGCAATCTTCACGGCTGGAGCACAGCAATCCTGCTCAGCCAATTGCACCCAGGTATCCAAAACCCCCATTCTGTCAAAATTGCCGGAAAGAAGGACATATTACTGAGAATTGCTATCGAAATCTTCCGCGCTTCAATCCAAGACCTATAAAAAATGAGGTCAGGTACTTGGTATGCACATATTGCAGCAAACCAAATCATTCGTGGCGAGAATGTCGAAAAAGATTGGCCTTAGAAACGCAACGACAGCAAGGCTACGCAAACCAAGCGAGATACGTTGATAAACGCTATACGCAAACCCCCATCAGTAGGGACCAGAATAATAGAAATGAACCAATGAGGAACATGACCACATTTCAAAGGGAAAATAGCCATAATGTGCGCTACGCGCCTTCCACTAAGCCGTCCACATCCACGAAACACCCGAAAGCTTCTTCGGAAAACTTATATATCCGAGAAGAGGAAGTCGACACCTCTTCCCGAATAAACTTCACAGTCGACAATCAAAATGCTTAAGTAGTGAAAACAGCATAATCATATCGGTATCGCTCTGTAAATCTCAGGGTGAACCAAGTATCAAAATCGGTTTTGACCCAAGTAGTAAAAAATACTCTACCTTTCTCATAGACACTGGCGCAGATATTAGCTTACTTAAACCTTACATCGAAGATACCCCTAGTAATATACCAAACAATCCTCAGTTGCAAGAATGTGTTATCTCTACCATAGCCGGCGTCAATAATTACTCGTGGGACATTAACAGGATCCCTAAAATTCTCTTCGGGAGAAGGGACACTGTGTATACAGCATTAATTCCACATGCTGTCAAACAGTGCCATGTTAATGTACGACTGTATAATTCGTAATGATTTCCTGAGAAAGTACAACTGTATTCTCAATTATAAAACTAACGAATTAGAAATATACGTTAACGAGAGGCACGTCCCTCCAGATTTTAAAACTTTCTTGGCAAGAAAAAGCAAGAAATGTACAAAGAGTAAATCAGAAGAAGTTGCAGAAATGAATAATAAAGTGCAACAAAGCAAATTTAATAAAGAAACTAAGAAGATAACTGAGGAAGAACAAATCAAAACTAGGGAGAATCAACAAGAAGATAACGTAAAAGAACGCATTAAAAGCGGAAAAATTTTCAATTATGGGAACTCTGCAAAGACCGTAGATACAATACAAAAGGAAAACTCAATCTCATTAGGTAATAATACACCTACTAAAAGCTCTGAATACACATTAGAGTCAAGAAGTGAGACTATTATAGGGATACCTTTCAGCTATCCCAACGATATAGTAGTAAAGAAGAGCGAAATTCTACCTGGTGTATATGTAGCTGGTAGTATAACTAGTCCAGAAAATAAAAGTTTAAAAATAATGATTCTAAATTCAAACGATGAAAAGGTTAAGCTGCGCTCAGAAGACATGAATTTACAATGGGAAAAATTAGACAATTTTGATATAATCAATACAGATTCTTCAAAAACCCTGTTAAAAATCGTTTGAGCAAATTAAAAGATAATCTTAAACTGGACCATTGTAACGATGAAGAAAAGAAATCCATCTCCGAAATATGTAGAGAATACAATGATCTTTTCTTCTTAGAAGGTGACCATCTTACATTTACCACAGGTATTTCTCATAATATAATAACTGCAAACGACAAACCACCCTTGTTCACTAGACCATACAGGCTTTCTGAGGCTCAAAGAAATGAAATCCATAAACAGGTGGATGAAATGCTTTCCGATGGTATTGTCAGACCCAGTTTCAGTCCATGGAACTCCCCGTTGCTATTAGTACCCAAAAAGGCAGATAGTGCTGGGAACAAGCAATGGAGAGTGGTAGTATACTTCAGAAAGCTGAATGACATCACTATTGGAGACGCGTACCCTTTGCCGAATATAACTGATATCTTAGATCAGTTAGGAAAATCCAAGTATTTTAGTACTTTGGACCTTGCAAATGGGTTCCACCAGATATTAGTGGATGAGAACGATCGCAAAAAAACGGCATTTAGTACTCCATTTGGGCACTATGAATATAATAGAATGCCATTTGGTTTGAAAAATACTCCTGCGACGTTCCAACGTCTGATGAATAATGTTTTAATGGGTTTACAGGGTATTGACTGTTTCGCTTACATCGATGACGTCCTCATCTACGGATGCGACCTACGGGATCATAATCAACGACTAATCAATGTACTTGAACGTTTACGTGAACATAACTTGAAGCTTAAACCAGACAAGTGTCATTTCCTTAAGAGAGAGTTAATATATTTAGGACACATAATTTCGGAAAAAGGCATACAGCCTAATGCAGACAAAATACAAGCCGTAAAAACATTTCCTACTCCCAAAAAGGCCAAAGACGTTAAGTCATTCCTGGGTTTCGCTGGATATTATCGTCGGTTCATTTCTAATTTCGCGGGAATCACAAAGCCACTCACCAAACTATTGAAAAAGAACGCCGAGTTTAAATGGGATGCTCACTGTGATGAAGCATTCAGAACCCTCAAGGAAAAACTGATTACCTCTCCTGTTCTATCTTATCCAGACTTTAATAACGATTTTCTCGTAACAACTGATGCGAGTGATTTTGCAATCGGCGCGGTACTATCTCAAGGTAACATAGGCGAAGATAAACCGATCTGCTATTCCAGCCGAACTCTTAATAGCGCCGAAACTCGATATAGTACCACCGAAAAGGAACTCTTGGCTATAATATTCGCGGTGAAGCAATTTCGTCCTTACATTTTTGGACGACAATTCACGATTATCACCGATCATCGACCATTACAATGGCTTCTAAATCTAAAAGATCCTACCTCCAGACTAGCAAGATGGAGAATTTTATTGGAAGAGTATGACTACAAGATAAAGTACAAGCCAGGGAAATATAATGCCAATGCCGATGCCTTAAGTAGAATAGAAACAAATAAAGAACACAACATCAAAAACATATGGGTTACCACAAGGAATCAAAGAAGGGAAATGCACACAGTATATGAAGAAGAACAAGTCAAGAACGTCGGAAGAAAATTGATTATTAACGAAAATGTTACTCACGAGGAAAGATTAGAGTCAATCTTTACAGATAATAAATTAAAGCACAAAGCATTTATACTGCCCCTCATCGAATTACCTGAAGAAAGGTCTTTATCAAAGTTAATCGCCAAATATAAAAAACCCACTATAGGAAGTCTCGAAATTTTGACACCCGTAGACCTTTTGACCACCTTCCTGATAACTACGGTACCATTCCCTTTTCGGAGTTCCTCGGACAGAGAAATTACATTAAAATGTATTAAAAAGATTTATTCTGAATGCATCAATCTACAAATTAACGATTTAGGAGTTTCATTGCCAAAATTCAATAATAATCACGACCACAGTCAACTTAAGGCAATTTTCACCCAAGTATTCGGTACTGCCAATATTAAGTTACACTTTTTTGCGAATTCTAAAATAACTCTTACCTCTGTGGACGATATCCAGACAGTTCTTCACGAATTTCATGACTCACCACTTGGTGGACATCAAGGAGTATCCAGAACACTCAAGCGCATTAAAACAAAATACTTCTGGCCATCTATGGCAAAAGACGTAAGAGAATATATTCGAAAATGTGAATCGTGCCAACGAAATAAACTACAAAATATACCTCCTATACCTATGAAGCTGACTTCTACGAGTTCCCAACCATTTGAGCGAATTGCTCTCGACATTGTGGGCCCATTACCAGTAACTTACGAGAATAATAAATACCTATTGACATTTCAAGACGACCTCACAAAATTTTCAGAGGCGTATTCCTTACCTAATGCGGAAGCTAAGACCATAGCAAGAGTTTTTGTAGAACAAATAATATGTCGTCATGGCCTCCCGACTCAGTTTTAACCGATAGAGGTACAAACTTTTTGAGTCAATTATTTCAAGAGGTATGTAAACTGATGAAAATAAAAAAAATCAATACTACACCTTACCATCCTCAGACGAATGGCGCACTCGAACGTAGCCACAGAACTATTCTGCCAAAGTTCTCACACGCTACACTAATAGAGATCCTCTTACATGGGATACATGGATCCCATACACTCTATTCGTATACAATTCAACTCCCCACACCAGCACTGGGTACTCTCCTTATGAATTATTGTACGGTTATCCCATTAATTTGCCGAGCGTAGTACGACAAAAGCCTAACATATCATATAACTACGATAATTATGCAAATGAGATCAAATCACGATTGCAACACTGTCATCAGACTGCCCGTGAATTTGTCTTTTCAAAAAAGACCCAATCAAAAATGTACTATGACAAAGGTACTAAACCAAAAATTTTTAACGTGGGAGATAAAGTTCTCATTAAAAACCACACAAGGCAGAATAAACTCTCAGCCCTGTGGGAAAGCCCCTTTGAAGTCGTACAAATTCCATCCGAGGAAAATACAATAGTCAAAGTGCGTAAGAAGCTTAAAACGTTACACAACAACGACATAAAATGCTTTACGGATTGAATACATAACCATAACTGTATATAACAAAACTTCAATGTTTCTAACATATAGGTCTGTGAATGTAACTAGCACATTGGCTCAGCATTAATCCTTATTCGCGGAACTACAAGTGTGCGTAAGAACGACACCTAATTCTACCTTCACACCACTCATTTTAGATGATCACTCCAGCATACATCCTCACTTTATTTATGCTTAACACAGCATACGGCGATATGAAGGTAACACAACTTAACAACAGTCCGGGCATATACTTTGAATAGGTAGGAACAGTGGAACTCTACGCAGATGAATGGAAAGTGGTACTGTTCTACGACCTTTCCGGGTTAACCTTGGCCTTAAACCATACGAAGGTACACGTGCACGAAATAAACAACCTGTGCGCGCAACTAAAAGAGGACCCAAATTTTGTAACTATATGTAATAGCATAGTAGCGGAAATAAATCATCTTATGGCTGAAATAGAACAGAAGTACAGCTTAGTAAAACATAATGACAATAGGTCCAAACGCGGTCTCTTTAATATTATTGGAGCGGCTAGCAAAACACTTTTCGGTACACTAAATGAAGAAGATGCGAAATTTTACGATCAACAAATTGACAAACTCCAATATAACGAAAATCACTTACTTTCATTGATCAAAAACCAAACTTTAATTATCGAGACCACTGCTAACATTTTTAATAAAAGCGAAGTAATAGTTAAAAAGCAAATTAATGCTCTTCAAACCAAATTTCAAAAAATAATAGACGAGTTGATAAGTCTCAAACGCGATGAGAAGTTGTTTTTCGAGATGGAGTCATTAACCTCTCTCACCACACTCATCATAATACGTTACCAAAATATTATCAATGCTATACTAGACCTGATCACTGACGTCCGTCATGGTAAACCGCATCCTGCTATTATGTCACCACAACAACTAGAAAATATCCTAATTACCATTAGAAAAGAAATCTCATCAGACGTCCGCTTACCATCAAGCCTGAATAAAAATGACATTTTAAATATCTATAAAGTTGGAACAATAAGCACCACAGTTCAAAATGAAAAAATAATTTACGAATTGAGAATACCACTTCCCTTTAAAGAGGATTACCAACTTTATAAAATTATTCCTTTACCAACTAGCCACAATAACAAGTTCATTTTTATCAAACCTAATATAAAATTTCTAATAATTGACTATAACAGAGAGCATTTTTCAGACCTTACCCTTGACGAGTTGTTAAATTGTATAACACAAGAACATAATCAATTATTGTGCCGCGTAACCCATCCTCTATTCAATGTAGATTCAAATAATCCACAATGCGAAGTACAGTTATTGAGACGCGAGAGTCCATTACCTTCAACTTGCGCAGTGCATCGAACCAATCTCTCTACTGTATGGATACAGCTTTCTCGAGCAAACACTTGGCTATACTCTTCCCTAAATATTATTCCCGTGGACGAACTATGTTCCAATCAAATCACACACCACACTCTATCAAATACAGGAATAGTGGAAATCCCCAATAAATGTTACTTGAGAACGAAAGATCTCACTTTGCGAGGTTTCAACGTAAGAACTTCTCAATTGCAAGGATCCTATTTACCTCCCTTAAATATTTCAAACTTCGTATCTGCCCTCAATGAAACTAATTCGGACATTTCTTCAAAGGTAGCAGTGATTAAATACACGAATGATAATGATCTCATACTTCTTTCAAAACAAATTGATAGCCAAAAAACAGCAGAAAGTATAGATCTCAAGAGCCTAGATGAACATGACATTCACCATTATACGCTCATATATGTTCTATTATTCTTGGTTACTATTGTCATAATCTACAAAGCTTTAAACACATTCCGTGCAAGACTCATAAGAAACAATCAAGGAGCGTCTACACCCGTAACGGATAATCAAGCAACACCTAACACAAATGAAAATGATACGCCTAGAGTAGTTTTCACTTGCATATAAAAATTTTTTTTTTTAAAAAAATATACTAGTTAAAAATACTAGATATTAATCATAAACAATTTTTTTTTATATATAGGAAACAAAATTAATAAGTAATAAAACAGATATCATATAGCATTATATACAAAAAAAAAAAAACAGAAAAAAAAGATATGTATACATTTTAACTAGAAAAAAAAAACAAAATGATGAAATTTTTTCTATATAATAAAAACTATTTTCCTATTGCTATTTACAAAAATGTTCTACTAGATAATAAAAATAACTAGGAAATAATGAATATAATCAGTAATGAAACAAAAATAAAAAATTATAAAAAAAAATATAATAAATATATACTATAATCCTTAAAGTACCTATGCGGATATATAAATAATTTTTATACTTATTTTACGACTAGATATTACATTCATATTTTTGTACTTACCTTTTATAATTAAATACTATACTGTATCACACATATAATTATAAAAAAAAAAATCAATCACAAGACTTTCCCGACGCGATCGCTATTACCAGTATATGGATTTTCCTTTTCATATTTGTAACAAAAAATAAAACAACACTTTTCATTAAAAGAAGCTCGGATCTTGATTACACAGAAAATTCGTCACCCCTCAGGCTACGAATTTTCTTTTTCTAAGGGGGAAGGGATGCTGTGATCCCAAAATCACAACCATATACATATTACTTTCTGTGCATTTTCCCTAAAATCAAATATTTTCATATTGTGGTCTTAAAATACCACACCATATGTCCTCAAATGCCTGAAATGCATAAAATCCTAAAATCACAAAATCTTATTCATATTACTTACCTCCCATGAACTTTCCTAAAACGCATAGATAAATATGCACAAATATGTACAATTGCATACCAGGCATATTCATAATTACTTACCCTAATAATTCTCTTAACAAGTCTTAAAATGCACAAAAATGTACAAATATTCCTTTTTCCATAAATTACTTAACGTAGCATAAATAGCCCACTTACGAAAATAAACAAAAATGCCTGCTCGACATTTTTGTATACACATAACTCATCGAGTTAATGTACTACATATTGCACATCGGTCACAATTTCAAGTGCACGATCGAATTTCAAGGTCCAAGCCAAGAAATTAACAAAGGCAAATGTCTTGCCTGTTTCTTATCTTTCCGGTCTCTTTTTACCTTTTTGTCTGATTGGTCAGTTAAGCGAACCAATCATAAAAAGTATTATATACTTTTTGCTGACGCAAGGGCGTCAGCTATTTGGATGATAATGATATCCAACTGAAAAGAAGTCGAAGTTCAGGATAGACACTCAAGAGGTGCACACGGGGGTTTATCGGGAAAGTCTTGCACAAAATCAAAAGTCATAAAATCAACAGTCTTGTATAGAATCTAAAGTCTTGCATGCAATAAAAAGTCTTGTGTAAAATCTAAACTTTACTTAAAAATCCAAAGTGTTGCTTAAAATTCAAACTCATTTTTAAAATTTAAAGTCTATTCAATAAATTTGTTCAAGATCTGCGAGTGTTTTTTTTATTCAAGAAAATTTTGGTTCCTTGGAGATTCGTTGGCCCATACAACCAAAAGGAGGCCCTACCTGAACTTTCCCCCTAAGCCGCTCTTCTTCCAACGGAAAGCACGGCGGCAATTGGGGTTATAACACTTGGTTGCTGTTCGTCCGGTTAGAAGAGTCGATGGTCCGATTTGCATGGTCGCCATGTAATACGTTTGCTTCACAATTGGCCTGGATGCTAATCATGATGAAGTTTTTTATTTAGATTTTATTTAATTAAATTATACCAGGCAGAGAACTGCCAAACTTACGGTTTTTATGGCTTAAGAGCCGCTGTGACCTTTTTATATGATGGCGGGTACTGTTGTGACCCGGGTGCCTATACCCCGAATCACAATCAGAAGGTCATCACATCAATATATTGGCCCATACAATATATTGATGTATCAGAAATGACCCTGAAAAATAAAATTTATTTAATTAAAAAATTCATCTAAATTTCATTTGCATTTAAAAATGCATTTTCGTACTGCAACAAAATGCAATTTAGCATAAATTGCATTTTGTTATCAGTCAAACATTACGTTCTCACGGTATGTTTGCATACCTACATGCAGTACCTACCTACATACAGCTTTTCCGGTAAATTCATGAAAATTAATTGTATGTACATATATACACACCATTACTCTCATCGTCTAAAAATATTATTTTTACAAGACACAGGTGCATATCAGATTTCATGCATATGCACTGTGTCTAAACTTTTTGTACTTTTCCACGTACGATTTCTCACGTCGTGGGAAAGTAACAATAAAAAATCAAAAAAGCTTTCATGGGCACCAGGGGAGCAGCTAGCCCGAACCTCGGGGAGTTGGAATTTTAAAACCGCGGAGTAAAGTTCGATTTTTCGGGAAATCCGTCGAAATTAGTGAAAAATAAAAATTGGTTAATATGTAAAAGTAGGAATTGTGTTTAGCATATTGAAAATTGTGAAAAATCATAAAGTGGATATCGTATCAAAGAAAATAATAAAAATTGTGTTTAGCATAAAGAGAATGTTGGATTTGTATTTAACACTCGAACCTGTGACCCTTTCCCTTTTTTAGCAAAAACGTGGATTGGGACATGAAAATAAAACACGATTTATAAGGAGAGATAGCGAACAGTTACTCATCGGAGTGTTTCCTTCTATCAGCGCCTGCACTCCTCCCGCCGATCGCTTCTCCCTGGACTTACCAGGAAGCACGAGGGATCAGAAACATAACAAATTGGTGGCAGCGGACCCAGCGAAAAAATCAAAAATCAGTGCCTATAAAATAAATCAAAATAAAACAAATAGTTTTTTATATAATAAAATCTGCCAGAAACATAACAAATTGGTGGCAGCGGACCCAGCGAAAAAATCAAAAATCAGTGCCTATAAAATAAATCAAAATAAAACAAATAGTTTTTTATATAATAAAATCTGCCAGAAACATAACAAATTGATGGCAGCGGACCCAGCGAAAAAATCAAAAATCAGTGCCTATAAAATAAATCAAAATAAAACAAATAGTTTTTTATATAATAAAATCTGCCAGAAACATAACAAATTGGTGGCAGCGGACCCAGCGAAAAATCAAAAATCAGTGCCAATAAATTTAATCAATTCAATTATCCCTCTTCTAATTAATTAATTAATTAACTATGCAAAATAAAAAGTGATATTTTGTACAAAAATAAAAATAATAAGTGTTTTACATAAATCAATAAATACAGCCCAATGACCAGCATTTCTTACCAACTAAAATATAACGTAAACACAACAATAACAAAGAGCATATAATATAACAAAATTGATTCAACAATAAATAAAAACATAATAAAAAAACAAACAAAAAACTAATAAAATATCTAACAAAAACAAAACAAAATAATAAGCCCGGGTACCCAATAAAGGGTACTTAGAGGAAACATTTTATAATCGTTTAGAGCGCCATAGTGCTCCAACGTGGGAAACTTGCGAGGCTTCATCCCTGCCTCAACGAGACGGTACAGTGACTCCAGAAGGACGACATTGAGAAATCTTCAACAGGGACGACCACTATACAACATCAAAAAACACTTCCAACTATTGTTAATCTTCAACACCAACATCTTCAACTACATTACCAGAAGAAGGCGAGATGCCAGCTACTATCTGGTTAGAACGAAAGGTAGCGTGAAAACATTTCCTTTTTCTCAGTATTTCAGATTCTTTTTAAATATATTAATGAACATATATAGTAGACTATATTTTAATGTAAATCAGTTTAAACATGGTGCAACATTTTTTTTTTGAGTGATATATGTTTCCCTGTAAAAATGATTAAACATAAATGTCACATATGTATATTTAGTTCAATTTACATTACATACACAAGTGAGTACCAACACGATTACTAAAATTTGTCTTCGAATCTAAGTCAAAAATTTCTACCCTTGACAAAGCTTTTTGCACATTTCCAAATAAATTACAAATTTGCTTCTCCCCCTGTGTACATTAAATAATAATATACATACATACTACTGAACGAAAGAAGGAAAACAATTTCCCCCATTTTCTTTTTCTTTTCAATTGCAACCTAATTTAAAATTAAATAAAAATTAATACAAAAAAAATTTGAAATCTGCTCTTCCTAGAAGCGACCTCTGCGGCAAGACTTCGTGAGCTTGCTGGTCAGAGGACTTCGACAAAAATCTATATTCGATCTCCTGCGGTAGAACTTCGTGAGCCTATCGGTCAGGAGAGAGATATAAATTGGAAGAGCAATCAATCGTATAGATTTGTGACATCAGATAACAAAACATGTTTTTTTATAGGGATATTATAGTACATATATAATAATTAAAAATACTACTCCTTTTTTTTCTTCGGTAAATTTTCTTTTTACTCTAGTTTCCCTAACTATCACTATATTTTCCCTCCAATTAATAAAATTGAATTCCCAATTTTAATTGTAGCAGAAATATTTTCAATGATGTTACAATCATTTCCTTGATATCAAAATCCCAAACAGTTTATTTAAACCTTTTTTTGCTTACTTCTTCTTTCGCCATAATAAAATTTTTTTTTATATATAATCAAAAAAAAACATGTCTTATCCTTCTAATAAAAATAAATCAAAACCTCGTAATACGGTCAAACCCAACGAATAATTATATTCCCTATTGCTCTATTTTTCTCACACATTACGTTATACAACTTTTCCTGTACTTATATATATATATCTACACATAATATTCCAGTGGCATACCAAACTGATTCTCTCTCTATCACTGTTAAGAATTTTAACTATTTGCTTTCTACTCGGCTGTGTTTTTTTTATTAAATACAATTTTGTCATATCCTCTATACGCTCCATTACAAATTATAACGAAATCGAAACACAAAAGTATATAATACGCAAAGACATTTCAAACATCATAAAATATTATACTATATTTCTGTCGAATTTTCCGTCTATTACTTCGGAAATCAGTCATGACTGAAGAAACCGTTTCTTTCGATGAGCTATGCGCATCTCAAGTAGAAAAAAACAAGGAAATAAGGCTAATCCTAGGGGCTTATCACCAAGCCGGTAAAGCAAAGCGTACTAATACCTTTGTGAATGGTAAATTAAAACAACTCGAAGAAATATGGAGTGCCTTCGAGAAAACAGAAGAACAAATAGTTCAGCATAAAGACTTCACGACCGATCACGATTATTTCAAAGAATCGTGCTCAGACAAAACTGAGGACTGGTACATGTTGACGAAAGCAACACTTTCCGAAAGATTGAAATCAATCTCAGAAAGTACTATAAACCAGCAAAAACCCTTTCATATCCCATCACCCAGAGCATCGTGGAGAATTTCAACCAAATCACAAGTTACAGAAGCTAATAAGGAAACAGATGGTCCACAAAATGAAAGTATTTTTAGAAGTCTAAATACAAAAATTAACTCAATTACAAGAGTTATACAATCATTAAACCCTGATACTTTACCTACAGTGAGTAAAACATACCTAGAACAAAAACTGGGTATCCTAAATAAACATTGGGCTGAATTCGAAGAACTCAACAATACAATCGAAATGCAATCTACGCCACAAGACCTAGAAAATAAATACTTTACTGAAGATATTTTCGGTAAAACAGAAGCAGAATATGAAGAAACTGTAATTGCTATTCAAGAACAGCTAGATACGCGCTTCCCTAATTACCAACATGACACACGAAATAACTCATCACACTTTCACAATGAAAGCACAGAAGTCAAAATTTCACATATCTCTCTATCAGAAATTAAATCGTTAATACCAAATTTTAACGGCGATACAAAAGACCTCCATAAATTCGTGTCATGTTGCGATGATATTAATAGACTTTATCCCAATACCGACCAAACAACCCTGTTTTCAATAATCAAAAGTAAGCTATTTGGAGATGCCTACAATGTACTTAAGTACAATGATACAAGCAGGTGGTCAGATTTGAAGCAAATACTACTCGAAACATTCGAAGTAAAATTAGAAAAGTCTGTACTCCAATCAAAACTCCAAAACACAAGACAAAGAGCAGGAGAGCCTGTCAAAGAATTCCTGCAACGAATTAATATGACACATGCTCAATTGAACGAAGCCACGCATTCATATACAACAGATAAACTACTGTTAAACTCTCTCGTAAAGGACAACGAAAAAAAAGCTATTAGAGCAATAGAGGATGGATTAATAAGCGAGCAACTCCAAACTCTGGCCAAACTCCACGAAAATAGAGCATTAAAGCCCATTACGTCATATATTGGCGAGCAAGCATTACGCCTAGAATCAAAGGCAACAAGATTAGCAACAAACTCTTCTCGCACTGTTCAATCAATGCAAGTGCAGAGCCCCTTTTGCTATAAATGCAAAGCACAGGGACATTTACCCCCAAATTGTCCACAAAATATTCGTACATACCCAACTCCAAATAAATATTTTTCAAATAATTTAAACAAAGGCAATCCTCCTAAGCAGGCTAGCACGTCCAACAGCACTACCCCTACATGCAGGTATTGTCACAAATTAGGACATACCATAGAAGTATGCAGGGCAAGCATAGCAAACCACGGGAATTTCTACAGAGGAAATATAAATCCCGTTGATCAAAATTTCAGAAAGCGAACGGAAAGTCCCAATAGAACTACAATTCCCCAAAAAGAGGTCAGCTTCAACCAGGTTCCAAATCTAAATTTTAGAAAAAATTCCCATTCCTCGACAATACAACCCCAAAATGAACCAAGATCAAACAAAGATCACGTACAAAATCCGGGAATATTTTTAACGCACTCGGAAAACAAATCAAGGCGAGAGGAATTAGTCGGCAGCCCCTCGCATATTCAAACAAAAGCCGACATACACACCAACCCAAATTAGATAATACACATTTATTAAAAGATCAAATAACGCTGAAAATTCCAATTATTATCAATTCCAACTCCATTACTATCTCTCTATTTACCAATGTGTGCTCCAATAAAGAAACAAAGTTCCTCGTAGACACAGGAGCAGAAATTAGTCTCATAAAGTTCAATACACTGAAAGCAGGTAGCACTTACTATAAAGATGCAATCTGCAAAATAAATACTTTATTTTCGGAATCTAAAACTACAGAAGGATTAATATTAGCAAAATTGGCAACTATATCAAGCGAAGAATCTGTAATAGAACATCCCTTCCAAATAGTAGGAGAAAACTCAACCTTAGCATATGACGGCCTAATTGGCCACGACTTCTTGTCCAGATACAACGCTTGTATCAATTATAAAAACAATTACATTTCCTTAGATGTGAAGCAATGTCATTCATCCTATCCCATAGAGCAATATCGCTCAGATTATCCAAATACATATCTTAGATATGCTAAGAATGACAAGAAGTCCGAAACAAACAATGCAAGTGCTGATAAAAGCAAGTTTCCCAGTACTTCACGGGATTTAAATACCAAACGTGAAAAGTACCCCAACACAAATATCCTACAAAAAACGGAATATATTTTACAATCCAATGAAAACCGAAACGAATCGGACAAATTACATAATAAACTTATTACAATTCCCGCTCGCTCTGAATCCATAATTCAAATTCCAACTTTGTCAACTACGGAATCAGTATATTTTAAAAAAGAGGTAAAGCCAGGGTTGTTCATAGGTAATACCATAGTCAACCCATCACAAGGAATGGCAAAAGTCCTAGTTCTCAACACGAATGAACAGGACGTCGAACTGGCAATTCATGACATGAATCCAGAATGCCATGACCTTAATGACTTCGATTGCATCTCCACGGATTCCAACAGAGATCCAATTAGGGGCAGAATAAAAAAACTGCACACCCTGATTAAATTGGATCACTGTAATTTGGAAGAAGCCGAGAGTATTCGGAAAATTTGTAAGGATTTCAACGATCTCTTCTACTTAGAAGGGGATTTCCTAACATTTACAAATGCAGCCGAGCACAAAATCGAAACAATCCCGAATAAACCACACATATATACTAAACCGTACAGACTTCCAGAAACAAGCCGGAGAGAAATTACTCGGCAAATAAATGAAATGTTGGATTCAGAAATAATAAGTCCTTCAAATAGTCCGTGGAATTCTCCCCTACTTCTAGTTCCCAAAAAGCCGGATGAGCATGGGAACAAAAAATGGCGAGTCGTTGTAGATTTCCGCCGAGTAAATGACATTACTATTGGCGACGCGTACCCATTACCTAATATTACAGACATATTAGATCAATTGGGTAAGTCTAAATATTTCACAGCGCTAGACCTCGCCAGCGGATTCCACCAAATTCGCATGGACGGGAAGGATAGAGCAAAAACTGCGTTTAGCACTCCTTATGGTCATTACGAGTTTAACCGTATGCCATTTGGATTAAAAGGTGCACCCGCAACCTTCCAACGTGCCATGAATAATGTCCTTTCCGGACTCCAAGGCATTTACTGTTTCGTATACATGGACGATATTGTAGTCCATGGATACAATCTTAAAGACCATAATATTAGGCTCGCAAATGTATTTAGCCGCCTTCGGGATTTCAATTTAAAATTACAACCCGATAAGTGCCATTTCCTAAGAAAGGAAATAATGTATCTAGGGCACATCATTACTGAAAATGGAGTCAAGCCAGACCCGGCAAAAATTAAATCAGTTCAATCTTATCCTAGACCCAAGAAGGAAAAGGATATAAAAGCCACTTGGTTTCGTCGGCTATTATCGCCGCTTTATTCCAATTTTTTCTAAAATCGCGAAACCTCTTACTAACCTTCTGAAGAAGGACACACCTTTCAAGTTCGACGCAATTTGCGATGAAGCATTTTGCGAATTACGAAACAAATTAATATCAGCACCAATTTTATCCTATCCAGATTTCGACAAAGAATTTTTTGTCACCTCCGATGCCAGTGACTACGCCATCGGAGCAGTTCTTTCTCAAGCAGATGATCAAGGAGATCGCCCAATGGCCTACGTGAGTCGAGTTCTTAATGGTGCAGAAACTCGGTACTCAACAATTGAAAAAGAGCTTTTGGCAATTGTTTTCGCAGTTGAGCAATTCAGGCCATACGTTTATGGTAGACGGTTTACCATCATAACTGACCATAAGCCATTAGTATGGCTAATGAATCTAAAGGATCATTCCTCAAGACTAATGAGATGGAGAATACGTCTTGAGGAATATGACTATAGAATAATTCATAAACCTGGAAAACTCAACACAAATGCAGACGCTCTCAGTAGAGCTATCCCAGAAAATTCCGTAAAATCAACGGAACCCAATACTTATGTAAATGTAGTAACCAGGAATCAAGCCAAAGCTCAGGCGAATTTAGATACACCCAATCCAAATATTACTACTCCAAATCCAGATTTATCAATGGTAAACAGTTCCTCAGTGATAATAACTGAAACCGATTTCCCATTACCTTTAACTAAAAATACTAATCCCAAATTTTTCATCTTGCCAATGCAAGATACAGAACTTGAAAAAGTGCTAAAGTCTAAATTAAAACTTTCAGACAAACCTCCACTACTAGAAAACGAACTGAACTTCTTTAAGAAGAAAGACTCCACAGTAATCATCTCAAAAGTCAATCTACCTTGCCGATCACAAAGAGATAGATTAGACATTGAAAAGATTCTAACTGAGATCTGCTCATATACAGAAGCAAATCAGTTAAGTCAAATAAATATCTCCTTCCCAGTATTAGACCAACAAAATCTATCAATTATTAAAAACATTTTTACCAAAGTCTTCGTTAACCAACAAATAAATATCAAACTTCATCAAGATTCCATAAAGTATTTATCCAACAGCAGTGATATTGAACAAGTTCTAAAAGATTTCCATTCTTTACCAACGGGAGGCCATCAAGGCGTCTCCCGTACAATTAAAAGAATTAAAAAACAATTCTATTGGCCTGGCATGTCAGACGATGTTGCAAGATATGTAAGAAAATGTAAACTTTGTCAAGTAAACAAAGTATCCAGAAATCCTAAGATTCCTATGAAAATCTCAAGCATAAGCTCAAAACCTTTTGAAAGAGTCTACCTAGATGTTGTAGGACCCCTCCCAATTTCCCATTCTGGAAATAAATACATCCTTACATTTCAAGACGACCTTTGAAAATTCTCGGAGGCTATTCCCATAGTCAACACGGAATCTAAGACATTAGCGGAAGCCTTCACGACAACAATAGTTTGTCGACATGGCATTCCAGAAAGTATCCAAACAGATCAGGGATCTAACCTCATAGGTGGCATGTTCGCCGAGGTATCCAAACTGCTAAAGATCAAAAGGCTCAAAACTACTCCATATCACCCTCAAACAAATGGTGCATTGGAGAGGAGTCATAGAACTTTAGCAGAATACCTCAGATCTTATGTAGCGAAAGATCCGCAAGACTGGGATACATGGATTCCATACGCCATGTTCGTCTATAATACCACCCCTCATTCGAGTACAAATTATACTCCCCGCGAACTCCTGTACGGATTCCCAGCCGAAATCCCAAATAACTTAAAATCATCTCCGACCGTTTGCTATAACTACGATAATTATGCAAACGAGTTAAAAGCACGTCTACAACACAGCTATAAAATTGCGAAAGATATAGCCATGGCCAACAAAGGGAAATCAAAACTTCAGTACGACAAAAATTCTATCCCGAAAACCTTTAATATTGGAGACAAAGTCTTGTTAAAAAGCAGAGTGAGAGATAACAAATTTTCACCACTCAGGACAGGTCCACACGTGATTATAGAAATTAATTCCCCTGAAAACTCCACTGTAAAAATAAATAATAAAAATAAGAGAGTCCACAATAACGACTTGAAACTTTTTACAGATTAATATAAAAGCTTCATTCCCTTCAAAAAAAAAACACATTCGCAAATGAATATAACAATATCATCTTCCAGGTCCTCACAATGATACAATTGGCATTCATTTTAATTTGCATCCCCCTCATCTCCAGCTCGGGGATAGAAGTAAAGCAAATAAATGCCAGCGCGGGCATTTATTTCGAGGAAATTGGCAGGGCCAATTTTTACACGAACGAATGGAAAATCGTAACCTACTACGATCTAGAAAATTTCAAGTCAGAATTCAGGAACATCAAATTCATCACGGAGCAAATTACGGCTATCTGCAAGAAATTGGATGGGAATTCAGCAATGGCACACACTTGTAACGGTACGTTGCTACAGATAAACCTTATCATAGCAAATATAGAATATAAAAATATGCTCCTAATAACTCAAAGCAGAAAACAAAGAGCACTTTTAAATGTAATAGGATCAATTTCCAAAGCTCTTTTCGGCACATTAGATGAAGATGATGCCAAGCTATATGATGAACAAATTCACAACCTCACTTTAAACCAAAATTCCCTCCTTTCCCTCATGAAAAGCCAAACCCCAATAATAGAAGCAAGAGCTCAAATTTTTAATAAAACCAAGGCCGCAATTGAAAAGGAATTCCTGAATATGCATAAAAAACTAATTTCGATTCAAATATCTACATCGCTAATGGAAAATAGAACACTGGATAACCAAATATCCATTGAATTAGAATCACTCGTCTCACTTGTTTCATTAATGACATTCAGATATCAAAGTACACAGTCAGAATTAATAGATCTTTTAATTGATTCCAAACATGGAAAATTTCACCCTACACTAATATCACCTAATAAGATTGAAAAAATTTTATCAAAAATTAGGCAGGAGCTGCCGAGTTCAATGATGCTTCCCATAAATTCCAGAGACAATATATTTTCACAAATCTACAAACTAAGCACAATATCTGCAAATGTTTTCAACAACAAAATAATTATAGAACTTCGAATCCCACTTCCTTTTAAAGAATCCTACCAAATTTTCAAAGCAATGCCATTACCGACAATCCTAAACGGTTCATTCATATATATTGAACCATTAAAGGAATATATATTAATTGATTACAATCGTGATCACTACATCGAATTAACACTACAGGAAATCCACAATTGCGCAACGTTGGACCATACTCACTTTTATTGCAAAATTTCATCACCCATTTTAAATACAAACAATAGAGTAAATCAATGTGAAATTAATTTAATAAAAAAGGAACCTATTACAGCAAATTGTAAAATTTTGACTTCAAATCAGAACTACTATATGACACAATTATCAAACCAAAATGCATGGCTTTTCTCCCTTAAAAAACCCTTCCATATAGATATCATTTGTGAAGATTCCATTAGTTCACGAACCCTGGAAGGCATGGGAACAATATATATTTACCCAGGTTGTTATGTCCGCAGCAAAGAATTGATCCTGCACGGACATAACGTAAAAATATCAAAATTCAACTCCCATTTCATACCAACAACAAACATTTCCAACATAATCGAAAATATGACGCTTCTCTCTATGGAAACGTATATAATAAGAAATCCCTTAAATATCACGAACAACATGGACCTCGAAGAAATTTTAAAATCCATCCATCTTCAAAAAGAACGGGAATCAAACCCACTAAACCCAACTAATAAGCATCATATCCATCACTATGCGCTATCATATTCGACATTAGCATTAGTGATAACTGTTCTATTCATCTACCTGTACATTAAATACAGACCAAAAGATCGCAAATCAAACGAAATATGTGCTGAACACCAACTGGAAAACGCGCCTATTGCGGCACCGAGAACAGCAAACTTCAATATTACTCCTGCCCCCAACAGAAGAACGGCAGAGAGCTTCCCCAATTAATGTTAGAACATCCACTGGACTCATGCCTTATAGCGAAAAGTACAAGGTACCCAAACTATAACGAACAAATAACTGACACAGTAACCATTTCCATCCTTTAAATATTTAACACCTTCCCCTCCAAGAGATCAAATGAAGAATAAATGAAATTTAAAGGAACAATACAAAAATTTTTTTTTCCTTATGAAAAATATTTCTTTTTTTTCTCCATTCCCATTAGAAAACAGTCTAAGAGACAAATAATACCCACACATTCCATTGCGTGTGCACTTGTGTATGTGTGAAATTGAATGTAAAGAAAAATGTGAATATCCAAAATGATAAGGAATAAAGAAATATATATGTCCATAGTATAACAAATAAAATAAAATAAATTAAGGAATATAAAAAAAAAAAATACATATAGAGACTTGAAATAAATATAGCATCGAAAAAATTATAAAAGCTATCTGAAATTATAAATACGATATTTTCATACATATAAAATAAATAAGTAACAATAAAAAATATATAAGTATACCAAAATATTTAAGCGAATAAACAAATAAGATAATCTAGTTAACTCCAAATCTTGCAGACTATAATTACGTTATTAACGTCAATTTACGTCAATTTTCCTCGATTAAACTTAATCAATACCAATATGTATATAAACAACAGAGTACTTCTGTCAAACTTTTTAGGAATATTTTTTTTTATTATTTCATTCCCTTTTTTTTCTCTCTCTCCTTTTATCTTCCTTTCTCTTCATAAAAACATCATTGTATTAGCCGGTACCATAGCCGCACACATAAGTCACGAAATTTGGGTGAGATTCTCCAAACCAAATTTTTACAAATTATTACCAAAATAAAAAAATTAAGAACAAAGAAACAAAAGTAGAACAACGCAGCCAAACACAAAAAAAAATACAATAATTTTTAAACAAAATAATAATAAATAACAAAACCAATCTACATTTTAAATCATTTATTATAAAAAAAAGAACATTGAAAAAAAAATAGAAAATTCAAAAGCCGCCCTCAGTGTCCCAGTCCTGCTCAATGGGCGCCGGATCAGGACCATTTTCCCACGACAGGATGGGAAGTGGATATGATTCTCCGATTAATACCGCGTATCCACCTAGAATGAAGAAAAAAAACACAAAAAATAATAATCATACAAGAGCATAAAAATTTCAAATACAATGACTTACCCAAGAATGAAACTCCCATCTCATAATCAGGGGACAACAGGAAACTACACTCATAATAGCTGTCTGCGACGGGTGGGCCACCCCAAAGCGGCAAGCTCTGTCGTCCAGCGGCATGCCAGACTATACGCAGGGGCCCATTCCACCCAGGCAACACGTACAGGACATAAACACCGGTGACCCGAACACAATAAAACTCCGGGGCACGATATAAATCATGGCCGACTTCTTGCACGAAAATCATTTTTACTAATGAGGTCCACAAACAACCTAAAGACCTCAGTAGGCAAAAGCAAGATCAACTAAACAAAAATTAAAACAACTTCGCTATCACCATTAACAAAACCCCTTACGTTAGCACAAACGGTAACCAAAACATCGCACCTATCCCAAGCACGCCGAATTACGCCAACGTAATCTTAACGCCGAGTCGACAAGCATTTAAATAAAAAAAAAGGAATCGCAAGAACAAATCACTAGATAAAGGGCTAAGGAGAATCTCACACGAACGCTTATCAGCTAAATACTTTATAATGACTCTATCAAGATTACGATAGAACTATACCACTACCTTTTTTTTCCCTATCTCTTTCCACCATCCTCCCTGGGATGAAAATAAATGTCCACCAATTCAATATTTATCCTAGTTCTTTAAATAAGACAAAAAATTAATACATATATGTATATATAATAATAAAATAAATAGGTAGCTATTACATATATTTCAATGAACAAGTATGCATCCTGTATTGTACAATTATTCCCATCGTATATAAAATCGAAAACTTGTTTAAATCGATAATTTAAAATAAAAAGATGTAATTAGAAGTATCACACTATGTACATGTAGTCCGTAATAATACCTAACAGCAGACATATTCTTAGTATATAAGTACATCATCAACATGTAACCTTATGATCATCAGAAACAAAGATTAAGTTGCTTAAAAAGAAAGTTTTCTTCTCAAGAGAATAAAACTTTCTTTTCCCAAGGGGGAGGGATGTTGTGACCCGGGTGCCTATACCCCGAATCACAATCAGAAGGTCATCACATCAATATATTGGCCCATACAATATATTGATGTATCAGAAATGACCCTGAAAAATAAAATTTATTTAATTAAAAAATTCATCTAAATTTCATTTGCATTTAAAAATGCATTTTCGTACTGCAACAAAATGCAATTTAGCATAAATTGCATTTTGTTATCAGTCAAACATTACGTTCTCACGGTATGTTTGCATACCTACATGCAGTACCTACCTACATACAGCTTTTCCGGTAAATTCATGAAAATTAATTGTATGTACATACATACACACCATTACTCTCATCGTCTAAAAATATTATTTTTACAAGACACAGGTGCATATCAGATTTCATGCATATGCACTGTGTCTAAACTTTTTGTACTTTTCCACGTACGATTTCTCACGTCGTGGGAAAGTAACAATAAAAAATCAAAAAAGCTTTCATGGGCACCAGGGGAGCAGCTAGCCCGAACCTCGGGGAGTTGGAATTTTAAAACCGCGGAGTAAAGTTCGATTTTTCGGGAAAGCCGTCGAAATTAGTGAAAAATAAAAATTGGTTAATATGTAAAAGTAGGAATTGTGTTTAGCATATTGAAAATTGTGAAAAATCATAAAGTGGATATCGTATCAAAGAAAATAATAAAAATTGTGTTTAGCATAAAGAGAATGTTGGATTTGTATTTAACACTCGAACCTGTGACACTTTCCCTTTTTTAGCAAAAACGTGGATTAGGACATGAAAATAAAACACGATTTATAAGGAGAGATAGCGAACAGGTACTCATCGGAGTGTTTTCTTCTATCAGCGCCTGCACTCCTCCCGCCGATCGCTTCTCCCTGGACTTACCAGGAAGCACGAGGGATCAGAAACATAACAGTACTTGCCGATCTTTTAATAGTATGGCAGAGTATGCCGCTGTTTTGTTTTTACTGGCAGGGTATGCCTATATATATATGTTATGGCAGAGTATGCCGCTGTTAGGTAATCCTTTGGGCAGAGTATGCCGCTCTATATATTTACTGGCAAAGTGTGCCGATCTTAGTGTGAGAAATAAAGAAACACCTTGATGAATGATTTAATTCTGAATTTTAATCAGTTGTCACAGGTTATTTATACGTTATTTATACAGGTGACTTCCCTATACAGTGCTTATACAAAGGTGGGGATTATTGCAGAATTGCAATAATTGAATTAAACATATTTTGTCCTGTCAGCTTATCTGATCACAAGTCATTTGAATTTTCGTGTAAAGCGATGACCTCGGGTATGAATATGTTACCAATCAAGAATTATGCTTGCATAGTGGAATTTGCTTGCTTTGCAAATTCTTCTTGGCGTCGTACAAACTTTGTTTATTTTAATTATTTTTCGGTTTGATTTTTGTTTGTAATTATTGACCGTGGTCATGGCTTTACACTAGACTGCCAGATTACTAAAAAACCGATCATCCCTTACATTTCTTGTGTTACCACAGTTGTACTTGTGTACTCATAGCAAAGTATAAATAAGGATAAGTAGAGACAGAGGCGAACAAAATAGGAAATTTTTCGTGTTTTTTAGAATGAACCAAGTAATTTCATATACTTTCGTCTTTTGCATGAATGGAGGAAAAGAACTTGTCTATGCACTATTGTAGTGCAACTGAGACTCCGAGTTAAAAGCAAAAATCGAGAGAACGTAGGATTACCCAAACGACAAAATCTTATTAAATCCCTCAAAATCCTTTCAACCTATTCATAATAACGTACATCAGGTCACACTACCTCCCATTTCTAAAAAAAAAATATAAATTTCGCTTTGGTCCAGATGAAAAGAGATGTAAAATTCAAATGAAATTCTCATTTTTCCCGAAAATATCAGAGAATCCAGCAAGAATTTCTCCCACTTAATCTCTTCATAGCAAAAGAATCTAAACAGAAGCACGTGCTGCTCAAATTGTATAGAAATTACACTAACAAACATTGGCTATGCTATAAAAAACATTGGATATTTATCATAAGATTTCACAGAAAACCGGTTTTCACAAAAGCGCGGGAAAAATTTTTGAGAGTAAAACGTGAAAACTCCGCTCCTTTTCATTTCTTTACGAAAGTGAAATATTTGCCATTCCGTTTAGTCGCTTATTTTCCACCCAGATATTCAACTTTGCCGTATCATTTCTACTGATAATCTTCACGTTGGTAAATCATGTAAGTACTAGAAATTCCTTCAATGTATTTCTTCATACTTTGGTCGATTTAACTTTAGTGAGTCACTTCTGCGGATAAAGGACAGAGGAAAAAAATAAGGAATTTAATTAACTCTTTTACGTGATATATATGCACTGTTCAGATGTGTCCAGTTACATTAAGTTCGATGTTATAACAACGTAAAAACAATGAATAAAGTAGTTACGCTATGGGGACTCTGGCCCACTATTTTAGCTTCCAGGATCTCGCCGCAGATGGCGCCACCGTCGCTAGGTGGTTTGAGTCCATACTAAATGTAGGTTTGCGTCTTGGCCGTATTGGTTTATGTCTTGGATGTTGGGATACGAGATCACTTTGGGGATACGAGATCACTTTGGGGATTCGAGATCACTTTCAGCACTCTCCAGCATAGGGAAATAGCATAGGATTTCGATTTTATTTCTGGAGTTCGCTTATTTTTCATCTCGAGTTTTGGGGATACGAGATCACTTTCAGCACTCTTCAGAATAGGGAAATAGCATAGGTTTTCAATTTTTTTCTGGAGTTCGCTTATTTTTCATCTCGAACTCGTAGCCTCTAAGTTGACATTAAGTTTTTCATCTCGAGTTTTGGGGATACGAGATCACACTTAGCACTCTCCAGAATAGGAAAATAGCATAGGTCTTTGATTGTATTTCTTGAGCTCGCTTATTTTTCATCTCGGAGATCGTAGCTCTAAATATTTGTGAAGTGGTGGGAATCTTTATTGGTGGAGGTTGCTGGTTAGGTTTGATCTGGTCTTGGAGGCTACAATTGGACCTTGAGGTGCCCCCTCCTCTGTCGGGGTACTGGGGGTTGGCTGAGAGCTTTAGTAGCAATATCTGATACTATGACTAGGACTGCCTGAGGCGTCTTGGACTTGGCTATGTTACCTGTACCAAACCTTGGGTAGAATGTGTATTAAGTAATGATGTGAAATACCCTAACCGAATTTATATCGGTGCCGTATACTTGTCAGCTTGAGTTTGGTTTTAGTTGTTTACTTTAGTATGAGTGGCTGTGGTATGTTGGGCTGGGATACTTGGTGGCTGAGGAAACGTTATCTAAGGCGTGGGTGGCGTGTGCAGCTGTGTATTTATGTAGATAATAAATGTGGAATTCCCTAAGAAAATTAGTGTAATAAGTATTAATACTAATTCATATTTTTGTTCATGTCAATAGTATTAGTACTAGGGGTAAAATTTTCATCAGAAATCCTCTACGGGCTACGGTTCGAGATATGAGCGATCTTACCTTCTCAGGTGTAATTAATATTAGTAGCTGAATAACAAAAACAATAACAACTGTAATCGAAGTTGTGGATTAAAGATTTGATGATCTTAATCTGTAGGTGTCTTTTATAAATATTGCGCTATGTGATGATATATCTAAAAATAGATCAGGCAAAGCTGATTGGAGCGAATGTTGGTAGATATGTTCACTTAGATAAGTAATGGAAATTAGTAAATGCCTAATTTCGCTCTTTAGGTGGTGTCATGTATTCAACCTTAAGTTGAATCTTGAAAAATCATAGATAAAATAAAACGCTTTACTTGAGAAATTAACACTGAACAAACTTATTGATAGGCACATGCCTTAAATAACAAAAAATATATTTATAAATTGTACCGCTAAGCTTTTTGTGGTGCTCACCGGTCAAGCTCATTGACCCATGCTGTGTGGATAAAAATGCTGTATTGCATAAAATTACATTGTGCCGATCAGTACAATGCCCGATAAGTGCAATGTATGAAGGAATGCTTACATGGGTAAATGAGCTTGAAAATATTTTTGTGAAGAGATAATTTAACCTAATTACAAACAACGTTTATGATAAAAAAAAATGTTAAGGTATTGTTCAGGCGTTAACATGCTGGGGGCCGCCATGTGTAGGTGGTAGTACTCTATCAAAGTGTCGCATGATTGAGCCTTTAGGAGATGAATGTGCTTCTTGACTGGATAATAGTGTGGGCGAGCCGCTTTCTTGAATAGGTTCTGTCTGTTGCTTGTGGCAGGATTGAAGCATTGCCCTAATGCTGGTCCAGTATCTCCAGATCAACATTGCGAATATGCATATGATCAGCGTTGTTGTTGCGGTAGTGATATGTATGATCAGAGTCTTCTTGAGGATGGCAGGATGCAATTCAGGTATCATACTGTAGTCCACTATTTGATCATTTGGGCCTATTAGTCGACCTGGTTGCAGCATTAATGGTGGGTTGCTGAAATTGATGATGACTAGATTTAGAGGAAGTTCCTTCATGTGCGTGGTTAGAACGTCTGTATTTTGGTCAAGATTTGTTTTCAAGGTAATCTCCTTGGTCTTAATGTAGCAGTCGTCGTGAAGGTGAATAATTCTCAATTTGTTTAGGAGTAACTCTCTCCTTGAGCCCTTCCAGATTATAGCAGTGAACTTGGTTTGGTTATTGATGTAGAGCCAGGTATTCTTCATCATAAGAGCCTTCCATATTGTTCCCGTGAACTTCAGTTGACGCATTTCACAGCTATCCTGAATGCTGTGTACGATTGTTGGAGTACATAAATGAGTATGGCTATCTTCAACTAAGCAAACCCTTAATTCTTGCTCCTGCAACTTGAAATATATTTGCTGATCGATGTTAATAGCAAAAGTAGAGAACTTTATGTCTGAAATTGCAACTTTGTTGCTTTCGATCATATGAGGCGTTGGAGTTACATGTATCATCTCGTATATGCTCCTTTCCACTATGTTTACGTACCCGTATAACTTCACGTTGTTGTTTTCTGCTCTCATATTCAACCGATCTTGCGGTGTTGGTAATATTATGAGATTAGACCCGAGCCTTTGAGATATGTTCTGTACAACTGACTTGATATCATGCAGAGTGATGAAATTCAGCAAATGCCCATGATTATGAACTGCGTTTAACCAGTGTGTATATTTTTCTTGCAGTTCATCATAGTAGTCCTCAGTGCTGATCCTGTTGTGATCAGTACTCGAGTACCATTCAGTCATCTGGTTGATTGAGTTAATGACCTGGGACAATCTGGCGTCGAAATGTTTCAGCTTTTCGAGCACAAAGAAATTGGATTGGTTGAGTTTTGTATTAATGAGAATTGCCTGTTGGTTATTCAAATGCAGAAGAGTCTCTTGGTTGTTGTGCAATTCTTCCATGTCTTTGGAAACCTCATCGTTTACTCCGAATACACTAGTGAGAAGTTCCCTAGAAGGCCTCTTTTTTTCCTAGTTTTGGGTTCTAGATGAAGGATCTCTTCAATTGCCTTCAGTAGATTTTGTGTTCTACTGGATAGATGCTGCAAAAGTACTAGGCAGTGCATTATGTCGGTGAGCTTCTTAGTGCGATCACATATTTGTTTTATTTGGTTCCAGGTGACATCTATATTTTTCTGGTCAGTGAAGATTTCAGCCATTGGGAGTGTGTTTGAAGTCTTAAGTTGCCTCGTTTAACTTGAAAATTATCGAGATTTTCCACGTAGAATCCTGACTCTGGCTGAAATATGGTATAATCCTCTGCGAAAACTACAGTCAACCAGAAAACAGTAGCAAAGTTGAGTGGAGTAATCTTGATGCCCAAGTACAAGGTGCAATCCTTGATCTTTTACTTTTGGTGGGTGGAGTTGGACTCGAATCAGGTTTCCGCTTTCTGGCCTCTGTAGTAATTTGATGAAAATACACTGGTTTTGACCATAGTAGTTCTGGTTGTATTTGCTTGGTATTACTGATGCGTCTGGTGGCATGAACCTTCAATTTGTTGGACCTTCGCACAGTCGTTGTTGCTGAAATAGCATTAGAGTCGGAGCTTTCATTTTCTGAATTGTGTATGCTGATGGGCAGCTGACAGACCTTGTGCAGTGGTCGTTTCTTGACGCTGTCTCTGTATTGCGCTGATACGACACGTACTATGCCATCATTTCCTGGGTGCAGTTGTACGATTCGTCCTACAGACCATTTTTGAGGCGGTAACTGATCTTCTTTGACTAGAACTAATTCTCCGACCGATGTGTTTTTCTCTCTGCTTTGCACTTACTTCTTTGTTGTAATAAGGATAAGCATTCTTGCGACCATCTATGCCAAACATCCTGGTGCAATTTTGTGACTAATTTCCATCTTTGGTGGATTTGCTTGTCATCGATGTTAGGTTCAGGGGGGAAATCAGAGGGCGTCCGATTAAAAAATGGCCTGGAGTCAATGGTTCTAAGTCTCTTGGGTCACTTGGTAGTTGCCCCATCGGCCTCGAGTTTAAGCATGCCTCTACTTGGTATAATACTATGGTAAACTCCTCAAAGGTCAACAGAGTGTCTCCCAGCACACGTTTAAGGTGCCCTATGACAGACTTAACACCAGCTTCCCATAAGCCGCCAAAATAATCGCTGGATACAGGAATGAACTTCCACTCTGTTCCGTCATTGACTATGGCCTCTGCTGCTTGTTTTGTGGATCGGGTAATTGTGAGCTGCAAGTCCTTATCCAATTTGTTGCTAGCTCCGACAAAATTTGTCCCGTTATCGTTGTATATTTGCTTTCAGTGTCCCCTGCGACCACCAAATCTTCTATAAGCCGCTAGGTCTGATGTAGGACTTGTAGAGGAGCGCTATATTTGATGGGCCGAAATATTTCTTACACCTTTTCAAAAAACCAAGACATTTTGATGCTTCTTTGGCAACCGAGAAGATGTGATCTGTCCAGCTTAACTTACTGGAAATATTAATGCCAAGAATGCTTAGTGACGGTGAATCAGAAATTAATGCTCCATCAAACGAAACGGGAGTGGTTAAGTGATGGTCTTGTTTTAATGAGATGAGACAGCTTTGGGTCTTAGATGCATTGAATTCGACGCGATTCACTTTGCCCCAAGCGAGAATATTGTCAAGATCGTTATTCAATGACACCGGCATTAATAGGATGAGGTTCAGATATAACGCCATCTAATACAACACGTATTTGGCGACTAGATAAAAAACTTTCAATCCATAATAGAAGAGCAGGGGAAAGACCAAGTGCTTTGAGTTTGGCTAAAAGGGCTGGATGCCAGACTCTATCAAAGGCCTTTGAAATATCTAGAGCAACGATTTTGGACTCACCAAAATTGTGAAGACTACGATTCCAACGTTCCGTAAGAAAAGTCAGCAAGTCTCCAGATGAGCGACCGTGTCGGAAACCGTATTGGCGATCGTTGATGAGCTGATTGGCTTCCAGATACTTCATTAATTTGGAGTTAATGATAGATTCAAAAACCTTTGAAAGAATCGCAGTGATTGCAATTGGTCGATAATTTGAGGGATCGCTACCCTCTCCTTTCTTGGGAATAGGCTGAACGTGAGCTAGTTTCCAAGCAGTTGGAAATTTTCCTGTCGAATAGGACAGGTAGAATAGTTTGCGCAGAGGTTTAGCCAAGGATGAGGCACAGCTTTTAATTAATAGGGGCGAGAAACCATCAGGACCTGCGGCTTTAGAGACGTTGATACCATTTTGGCTCTTGTACACATCCGCACGGGGGATGCACGACAGGTGCCTGTGAAATGGGTGGAAGAAAAGAATTTGATGCGAATCTAGCAGCCAAAATACTAGCTTTATCCTGGGAGTCAACAACCACTTCACCATTATTAAGTAGTGAAGGTTTAGAGGAACTGCTGAAGTTGTTCCTGATGGTTTTGACCAGTGACCAGAAAACTTTACTACCTTTACGGCTTGCCAAGATTCTTTGTCTAACATTCTGGTCAAAAAGAAATTTTTCTCTCTGGATAATGGACTTGCAGGTGTTCCGTGCAGTCTTGTAGATTTCTTTAAGTTCTGGACAAGGATGCACTTGATAGGCGCGAAAAGCTGACTCTTTCGCTTTTATAGCTTGGTTGCACTTATCGTTAAACCAAGAGCGATTTTGCTGTTGTTGGGATCTGCTGTAAGAATACGGAATATATTCACGCATGCCTAGACTTAGTATGTTACTAAGTTCTAATGTGTATTCATCAGCATCCCTCGAAGCAAAACAGACCGACCAATCTATATCTCTAAAATACTGATTGAGACTTTCCCAATCAGCGTTCTTATAGTGCCAGAGAAGCCTACTTGTAGGTGGAGAAGTGGGGCGGCGCAGGGATGAGGTGATAAATTGAGCCGTGATTAGACAGTGGTCTGAATTACCAAGAGGGGAGCCGACTGAGATGGAATATTTGTCAGGGTGAGATGACAGAAACAAATCTAGTAAATTGGCCCTATCACCAGCTGCATCAGGGATTCTCGTCGGTGCATCCACTAGCTGATGCAAATTGAAAGTTTCACAAAATAGTTCAACGAATCGGCCCGCAGGACTTGTGGTAGAAGAATGTCTGAGCCACGGTATATTATGAACATTAAAATCGCCTGTCAGGACGATTTCGGAAGAGGGGGAGACAGAAAGCAAATGATCAATATTGTTGGAGATATTGTCAAATGCGGATACCGTGTCGTCATCAGACATATTTGGGCTGCGATAAAGGAAGCAAAAGTAGATGATGTGCCTGTGAAGTTTGAACCTAATCCAGATGTAATTAAACTCAGGATTGGCAGAAGGTGGAAAGTCTTTTAGAATGGTAAAGGCCACATCATTCCGAATATATATTGCGATCCCCCTATGTGGAGAAAAAAGAGGCACTAAGCTATAACCAGGGACGTGATATTGATTAGAATCAGCATCAGAAACGACCTTGGTTTCACTTAGCGCAAGAATTGCCGGATTTTTTGATTGAAGGTGTCAGTACACCGAAAAACGATTTGCCCCCAATCCGCGAATGCTGCAAAATTCTAAAATAAAATTCTGCATATTCCAAAGCAAAACAAAAAAAAGCAGGAGAAAGAGCGACACACAACAACACAAATATTTATTTGGGGGCGCCCAGCTGCAGTCAACGACACAGCGAGGTAAAAAAAAACAGCAATAGTGTTATGCCTATTTGCTGCTTTCAGTACCTCAGACCGTGCAGTTCAATGACCACAGCTGGGGACACCCGTATTGCTGATCAGTGACAAGGGCTAATGACCTTGCACTGATCACTGATGTACATGAGAGATTTGTTAAACGCCACCGTACTGTGCTGCTGGCTTGTGGAATGCCGGCAGGGCATAGAAAAGCCCTGGACTTGGCTGGTATTGTTTATTTTTGTATGTAATAAAAACGGCGCGGCGGATTTTAGTTATTATTATTATATATATATTTATATTTAAAAAATTTCACTGCACTGCACTACACTACAGATTGATCGCTATTTAACTTTGTTAACTTTGGCACCAGTAACACGCACGATGGAACGTCTGCTCCAGCTGACTCCACGCACTCAACTTTTTAGATATATTTATGGTTTCTGCCTTGTACTACTCTTTTACTGTCAATTATCCAGAATTGCGACCCTGTGTGATTTAAGGTTAGCTGTGTGCCACCATGTAGGGTGTGTTGGTGAGCATGGTCAATGACAAGATTTGTTATGTGGTGTTTCTGGGGAAGAAGCATTTGATGCTTGGCGTCTATTGGCAGAACCGACTTCTTCAATCTTCCCCCCCCACTCTTAGAATTCCATCTTCATCTAAAAATGGATGCAAAGAAAGCAGTTTGCTGGTTTTCTTTAGTGGCTCCCTTTTGCTCAACGAATTTATTTCCTCGGAGAATTCTTCTCGCTGCACAAACTTGATAATGTGGTTTTTTGCTTCTTGCAGTTCGTGAGAAGATAGATAGTCAAAATTCCGTTGCGCTTTTGGCAGCTTGCACTTCTTGATGAATCGGAAACAGTATGCAATGATTCTCAATTGCCTTGTATAACTTGAGCTCGTGAATATTTCGCCCGACTGAGTAGTCATTTTAAAAACTGCAACTGTTTGTTTTTTCTTCCTCAGTGGTGACGAAATTGGGCTGGTTTGAGGGCCCCACATCTCCAAGCTGAGTTATCCAAAGTGGACCCTTCCACCAAAGGTTGTGGGAAGCAAGCATGGTTGGACTGATTCCTCTGGAGGCGATATCAGCAGGATTCTCATGAGATGATATGTGTCTCAATATGTTTTTGTCAAAGAGGCTTTGTATTTCACTGACCCCGTTAGCTACAAAGGTTTTCTAGTTGTTCGGATTCTTAGCTATCCATGCTATTGCAATTTCTGAATCACACCAAGCGAATATTTTAGGAGAATTTATTCCCAAAGTATCGAGGAGCTGAGCAAGCAACAGAGGGCCACAGAGTTCTAATCGTGGTAGAGTGATTTTTTGTCTCAGAGCTGCTACCTTGGTTCTCGCGGTTAATAGCGTAGTGTGTATTTTTCCGAAGCAATCAATTGTACGGGTGTATATTACGGCTGCAAATTGTTGTGACCCAGGTACCTATACCCCGAATCACAACAATAAAACCAATACGCCAATATCTTGCCCTATGCAATATATTGGCGTACTACAATTTGACCCTGAAAAATAAAATTCATTTAAAATTTCATTCAAATTTGAATTTGCATTTAAAAATGCATTTCCATACTTTAACAAAATGTAATTTAGCATAAATTGCATTCTGTTATCAGTCATACATTCCTTTCACACGGTATGTATACCTACCTACATACATACTCACAATTATTCTTATTACCTAAAATATCATTTCTTACAAGACACAAGTGCATATCAGATTTCATGTATATGCACTGTGTCTAAGCTTTGTGTACTTTCCCACGTACGATTTTCACGTCATGGGAAAGTAATAAAAAGAACATGAATAAAAAAGCTTTGCTAACCTATCATCGGTACCTGGGGGCAGCAAGCCCAAACCTCAGGGAGTCGTTTTCTTAATATCCGCCAGCGAAGTTCGCGCCGAAAAAGTGGGGCGTTATAGTTAAATAAATCCATTAATTAAAAATATATGCAAAAAATTTCGTTATCAAAAGTAAAGTTCAATTAGAACTATATATAGGTTCAATTAGAAATATATAAAAGTTCAATGAGAAATGTATAACAGTTCAATGAGAAATAAATAGAAGTCAAGTTCAATTAGAAATATATAAAAAAGTTCAATTAGAAATGTGTAAAAGTTCAATGAGAAATAAATAAAAGTGAAGTTCAATTAGAACTATATAAAAGTTGCGTTTTGTTATTTTTGAAGGGACGTGCGCTCTCCACCCGGAGCACGGCGTAGCGATACAACAAACTGGTGGCAGCGGTACCCCAAAAATCAGTGCCTAAAATTCTAATTAAATATAATAAAAATCTGCCACACAAGAACTGGTGGCAGCGGAACTTACAATTGAAATCAGTGCACAAAAAATAAATTGAGGAATACAAATATTAGAATAAAAAAGTTACTAAAATAATAATAATTTTTTTTTATGTATATATGCTCTTTATTTTTTGGCTCTTTGGCTCTTTTCAAAATTTCTTAAAAATAGGTGGCAAAAGGCTCTACAAAGTGTAAACAAAAGGTCGCTAGCTAATCTAAAAGTTATAAAAGGTCAATAGGGACAATTAAACAATTAAAACAATTAGAAAAACTAATGAACAAGAAAAAAGACACAAACAGAAGGAAAACAAACAAGACAAAATTCTCAAAAGAGACTAAAAAACGGCTACAAGAATTTTGAAAAGGATCTAAAAGATAGACAAAAAATTTAAAAGTCCCAATTTTGACAATTGGGTAAGTGGCAGTTCCAAGAAGCTTCAATTTCCAAAATAATCTAATAAAAATATTTACCTAAACGAACGAATTTTCAACAAAAAATTTTGTAATTTAGCACCGAGACCGAAACCGAATCAAAGATAAATGACCGAACGAACGAAAAAATTTAGCCGATACCGTTATAGAGTCCCGCGAGGGCGGCCTGTAGTATCGTAGACCTCTACAAACTGCCCTCATCATCCCTCCAGCTTAGCATCTCTAACAGAGTGCTTGTCCTTCCCACCGCACGTGCAACGATTCCTAAGCGGGGAGAAGCCCCGTGGACTAGTGTTGCAAATGCTGTGGCCTGTTCTCACCAGCGAAAGACAAGAGCTCCATCCTGCACCGACGATAGTGGTTGCCATGTGCAGTTGAATGTGTCTGCGTTCGTTGCCAGATATTCGAGACGTAAACGTCTCTTCAACCTGTCAACGAAGTGGCGCTTAAGTGCGTGTGCGTGGTGTTGTGGGTCAGTGTTCTGATTCCCATCTTCGACTCTCATGTAGTACAGGTGAATTGTAGATTTGGCCAGTGTCAACACAAAGCTAATCAAACAATTCACTCGACTACATACCTTTGGTCCCCATAGAAACGATGTCCTAGTAATGCCGAAATTCGGGTGGATCAACTGACACATACCGCGCACGAGATCCATTAGACCCTGCAAAGCCGGACAAGTGAAGAACCTGTGAAACAGGGTGCCCTCACCAGCACAAACTGTGCAAATCCTCTGAACTCGGCGGTCGATATGTGACAACTGATTAGGATGCATAAGACTGTGATGCAGCAATTTGAATGCTACATCAGCATCTTTGTAACTAGAAGGATAACTGTAGACTACTCTGCAAGTTATCCCTCCCATCACGCCCATATTCACCCCGAGGTGTGTTCGCCATCTGTTGTATCCTGTATACTCCGGAGGTCTTATTGACATAAGCACGTCACGGAGCACACGTGTTGTAAGTGTGCTGAAAGGTGTGTGTGGTGGTCTGTTCAGAACGAAAGCATCTTCCAACTTAGTGCCAGGGTCGCTGGTCCCAAGTTGGCGAAATCTCTCCCGCGCAGAAGCAGCCAGGTCGTGTAGTTGTGAAGTGTTAGTGTTTATTCGACAGTTTCCAGAGATATCAATAATATCTCCGAGAACTGTCAGTGTATGCGTGTCAGCTTCAAAACCCCGAGCATTACTGAACACTGAATCTATTAATTCAGGATTAAACCTGATTGGAATCGATGCGAATTGCGTGTACCTTAGAGCATTCCACTGAAGGTGAAATGCTGGCCTGATTCTGCCCCAGGTCTGAATCGTTGAGATTAGATCCTGTGGCCAGTCACGCGGATAAGGTGGTCGAACAGAGAGTAGGTAGTAATACTCCCCTATGCCGATCCCTCCCAGTACATTCACCCACAGTTGAGAAATCAAGCTGTCTCTCTGGCAAAACACTCTTTGGAATGCACGCACTTGGAGACACCTTGATTTCACAACCAAGTTAGTGAGACCTAATCCACCTATCTTGACTGGCAGACAGAGCGTGCTTTCAGCAACCCATCGCCTTCCGCACCAAAAGGCGTCTATCGCTTTTGCTTGAAGAAGACCTACGAAGCCTTCATCAAACGTCTCAGACTTTAGCAGATGAACGATGGACGAGGTAATCAAATAGTTTATCACGACTGACCTACCCATTAAGGATAGTGGAAACAGTCGACTACGCCATGAGTTTACAGCTCTAGAGAGTTTCTCAAGAGCGATGCGGCTATTATTTGATTTACTCTCGCGTCCGATATACACACCTAAATACTTCAGGCAAGTATTAGTCCATTGGATGTTCAGTGGAGTATCTGTACGATCTCTCCACCTTCCACACCACAAGCCTTGACTCTTACTAAGGTTGATTTTAGCGCCCGCTATACGTTCGAACTGTTCGAAAACAGCACGAGCGACCGGAAAAGCATCATCTCTTGTCACGAAAATAGACAGATCATCCGCATACGCCAACATAAGAGGCCTCACATTGGTATATGGCAGACGAACCGCATACCGTCCGAGCATTCGACGAAGATTCACCAGTAGCGGCTCCAACGAAAGATCATAAAGCATACCTGACAATGGACAGCCCTGTCTGATACCTCGATGAAACGAGATAGGAGCCAGAACTTGTCCTTGATGCTTAATCAAAATCGCTGAATCTCTATACAGTTTCCCGACGATATCGAGCCACCTGGGTGGAAACCCAAATGCCTCGAGAGCAGTCAAGAGATACTCGTGCGAGACACTATCAAAAGCCTTTTGTTGGTCAAGTGAAATCATGGCCATTTGTGTACCTGTCTGTTCATGGTAGGCAAACAAATGCTTGGCTACCGCGATATTGTCGTAGATACTACGACCAGGTACACAATAGGACTGTTCCGGGTGTATTACCGAAGCAATCACTGAGCGGAGTATCGCCCCTAATGCTTTGCAGACGATTTTGTAGTCTACATTGCATAGGGTTACTGGCCTCCAGTTCCCCATCCTCTGCAAATCTCCCTTCTTTGGAATCAAGCGCATAACAGATCTCCTCCAACTAGAAGGAAAGTCTGAATTTGTCTCAACCGCCGAATTGAAGACTTCCAAAAGGTCAGGAATTAATAAATCCCTGAAACGTATGAAGAATTCTGGAGTCAAGCCGTCATAACCAGGTGAAGTGTGTCGCCTTAGATCCTTTGTCGCAGCAATCATATCCTCCAATGTGATTACTGTATCCAGGAGCTCCTTACTGTCTTCAGAGAAAGTGGGAATATTCTCAAGAAATTCATGAGTGGTCGAGGATGTTGTCGACGTCGATTCAGAGTAGAGACTACTGTAGTAGTCTCGAATATATTCTGATAGCTGTTGTCCGTTGAGGACTTGTCCAGATTCATCAATTATCGATTCGACCTCACAAGAAGCAGTACGACGTCTAGTCGCCTGAAAGAAGTACTCAGTTGAAGAATCGCCTTCTCTCAGCCAGCGCGATTGGCCGCGCAGCACAAACTCCAAGCTGTGCTTGTAAGTCTGTGTCGCCAAGCGTTCCTTTATTCCATTGAAATAAAGAATCAACCCCGGCTGAGTTGGGAGAAGAGCTGCCACCCGAGAGACCTCGGCCGACAAGCTAGAAGCTTGATAGCCACTTCGATTGAAACTCGTCTCGACAAAGGACCGAATCTGGAGCTTTCCAACATCCCACCATTGACTAAGAAAAGGAAAGTCAGCTTTCCTCTCTTGCCAATCGTGCCAGAAATCAATGAACTCATTGATGAACTGCTCGGAATTCAACAAATAGTTGTTGAATATCCAGTATGCAGTTCGTCTTTCAACTAGAATGCTGGTCGCCACTACAAGAAGATGATCGCTAACGGAACACACTTCATGAGTGACACCAACGAAATGTTCTAGTATTCCAGGTGAGACGTAAAGTCTATCAATTCTGGAGCCTGCGAGACTTCCATGGATATTTCGCGAGACCCTCGTGTATGATCTAGTCGTAGGATGCATCCAACGATAGATATCCACGAGTCTGAAAACACCGACAAAATTCCTCAACCGAGTAGCATTAACAGAGTTGAACTCAACTCCAGAGTGCCGATCCATTGAGGGATTCAGAGTGCAGTTGAAATCACCTCCGAGGACAGTTTCGCCGCTAAAATTCACCAGACACGACTGAACACTATCAAGAACTTGTCTTGTAATGTCCTGGTCATGAGGAAGGTACACGTTTACTACCTTGATATTTTTGTCTTGAATAACAAAGTCCAAGGAAGAAGCGAAGCCTGGGAAGATATCTGTATAGACAGGAGACGATAGTGTAAATTTGTTGGATACAATGATTGCCACCCCTGAGCCTCGGCGAGGCGCAGGTGTGGCAAACATTGCATAGCCAGTATGTAAATAAGCATAGCGCTCAATTTGTGTGTATGTGTCTTGTGTAAAATTCGTCTCCTGTAGAAGCGCGATATCTATATCGAACATTTTGACATGTTCGATAGTGCTGTGTAACCTTGTATGTGCACTTAAACCCCCGGTGTTGATCGAAGCTATCTTGCACGTTCAAAGAGGTGAAAAGCTCAAACGATGAATGTGCGACGTCTATTGACGAGGAGAATCGGCCAAGCGATGCTCCTGAAGCAACTCCTCCACCTTCCTATGAAGTCGTTCTAACCGAGCAACATCGTTGTACTTCCTCCTCTTCCTGGACTCCTGTTGTAGGAGTTGAAGCTGAGGAAGTAACAACTCTGGCCTCTCCAGCTCCCTTACAAGAATACTCCAGATTTTATCTGAATTCTTCTTGTACTGGAGCTGGGTAAGAATTTCGGAGATCTTCTTCCTAGGAAGGGTCTCCATCCCTTTCGAGACTTCAAATTGGCTACCAGTCGAAATGATGCTATCACACGACTCGTAGCCACCGAAGCTCGAAAGACCAGTGTCATCCAAGCCGGTGATGTCGCAGTCCGAAAGCTGCTCGTGAGACACCACCGCGTCCCTTACTACAACCTTCGAACCGCGAGCTCCACTATCGTCCTCCTCCGAGTGGGGCCGCTTGGATGCGACTGGCTTTGCTGGCTCTGGAGGAGGCAGCATCACCCGGTCAACTTTCTTCCTCCTCGTCCTCTTTTTTTTTACTACTTGGCTATTCGACTCCTCGTCGGAAGTAGCCGTGTTTTCACGTGCCGACGTGGCGCCGTTTACAGCCATAACTATTTTTGCCTCTAGGACAACTTCAGGCACCTTAACCACTGGCTGCTCCAAAATAGCAGGTTGAGTGCCGGCCGAAGGCTCCTTCTCCAGATCCACTACTGTAGTAGTGGCTTCCTTCGAGGGAACCCTCGGTTCAGCCTTCTTCCCGGTTCTCCTGGGGCAGTCAGCAATAAAATGCCCTACCAAATGGCAAGCATGGCATTTCGCTTCGGTGCCAACGTCTATCCAGTATCTCGAGCCGGATATGCTCAGGTAAAAGCCTGATGGAAGCGTACACCCCTTATTCAAGGTGATGGACGCTTCCCGGCTAGTACCGAAGATACCCCGCCCGAGACCCTCGTCCCCAATTTTAATGGGAATGGCGCGAACCTTTCCATGAACCTTCCCGAATCTCCCAAGGAAATTCGAGAGGTCTTCATGTTGGGCTCGCATAGGGACCCGCGAAAACACGACCTTCGTGGGCTTCTCTTTTAGCGGGAATGGAACGAGGTGTCTACCCTCCACCTCGATGCCCTCAAGCATAAGCTTAGTGGCGCTTTCGAGGGTTGTGGTATACACCTCGACCATTCCTCCAGCTATAATTCCCATTGAGAAAAGCTGCTCACAGGAGATGACGCGGAAGATTGCCTTCAGGTATGCAGTCTGAGGACATCCTCTGATGTGCTCAAGCTGCATCCCGTAGCTCTCGTCCTGCCACCTCCCGTCGAAGAAGCCCTGGAGGCCCGCACTGGTCTTGGGCCGAGGCTTACCCGCGTCCAATGGGGGTGGACGAGGAGTGATGCCTTTACCTATAATTTCGATGCTGGAACTATTCTTGGTACTACCACTTACCTGTGCATACGATATCCCTGGAACTAACGCCGGGGATCGTGGTGCTGCTGCTGGCTTCTTGTTCTGCCCAGTTGGCTTCGCTGAAGACAGTGGTGGCCTCATTATGACTCCACTGGGCTCTGGCGCAGAGGCCGAAGCCTTTGCGACTACCTCCGATAATTTCGGATGTTGTCCTATTATTACAGGTGCTGCTGGGGTAGCAGCCATTGTAGTAGCTGACGTTCCAGGTACTTCTGGGACAGCATCCGCTGCCCTGGCTGCAGTCTTCTCCACGGAAGTTGGCTGAACCTCGTGTTTTGTGGCCTCTTGATTAGGGCCCTTAATGGCCTTTTCTGTGGGCCCTTTTATTATTTTTTTTTTCGGAGAAGAAGAAGAATTTAAGCTCTTCTTCTTTCTTCCACTTGTTCTGAGGGGATCATCAGACCCCCCGTAATCGCTGCTGCTCGCACTCATTTTGAGTACGGCAGAGCAGTTTACACTTTATATGTTTATATATATATTTTTTTAAATTTTTTTCTTTTACTTTAAAAACTAAAATTTATTTACTGCTTGCTCCAACGGTTTTAATATTATAGTCAAAATTTAAAAATTTTATATTGCCATGGCAACGACCAAATTAAATTAAATTGTTTTCAGAAATGTCACTAGAATTTTTATTTTGTACACTTTTTCACAATTTTTTTGATAAACTTTATGTAAAATTCACTTCGGACGATTGTGGTTATTGCCCGCTATCGCTGGTAACACTCTTCTAGTTCTTTCGCTCTTTATTATTCCGGTTTTCGCGTTACTTTATCGGAGCTCAATTTGACACGTCCGGTCACTGCGGCAATAATAATTTTTTTTTTTTATTTGTATAAGCTCTTTATTTAGTGGCTCATTGGCTCTTTTAAAATTCCCTAAAAATAGGTGGCAAAAGGCTCTACAAAGTGTAAACAAAAGGTCGCTAGCTAATCTAAAAGTTATAAAAGGTCAATAGGGACAATTAAACAATTAAAACAATTAGAAAAACTAATGAACAAGAAAAAAGACACAAACAAAAGGAAAACAAACAAGACAAAATTCTCAAAAGAGACTAAAAAACGGCTACAAGAATTTTGAAAAGGATCTAAAAGATAGACAAAAAATTTAAAAGTCCCAATTTTGACAATTGGGTAAGTGGCAGCTCCAAGAAGCTCCAAATTTCCAAAATAAACTAATAAAAATAATTGCCTAAACGAACGAATTTTCAACATAAAATTTTGAAATTTAGCACCGACACCGAAACCGAATTAAAAATAAATGACCGAACGAACGAAAAATTTACGCGATACCGTTATAGAGTCCCGCGAGGGAAGCCTGTAGTATCATAGACCTCTACAAACTGCCCTCATCATCCCTCCAGCTTAGCATCTCTAACAGAGTGCTTGTCCTTCCCACAGCACTTGCAACGATTCCTAAGCGGGGAGAAGCCCCGTGGACTAGTGCTGCAAATGCTGTGGCCTGCTATCACCAGTGAAAGACAAGAGCTCCGTCCTGCACCGACGATAGTGGTTGCCATGTGCAGTTGAATGTGTCTGCGTTCGTTGCCAGATATTCAAGACGTAAACGTCTCTTCAACCTTTCAACGAAGTGGCGCTTAAGTGCGTGTGCGTGGTGTTGTGGGTCAGTGTTCTGATTCCCAGCTTCGACTCTCATGTAGTACAGGTGAATTGTAGATTTGGCCAGTGTCAACACAAAGCTAATCAAACAATTCACTCGACTACATACCCTTGGTCCCCATAGAAACGATGTCCTAGTAATGCCGAAATTCGGGTGGATCAACTGACACATACCGCGCACGAGATCCATTAGACCCTGCAAAGCCGGACAAGTGAAGAACCTGTGAAACAGGGTGCCTTCACCACCACAAACTGTGCAAATCCTCTGAGCTCGGCGGTCGATATGTGACAACTGATTAGGATGCATAAGACTGTGATGCAGCAATTTGAATGCTACATCAGCATCTTTGTAACTAGAAGGATAACTGTAGACTACTCTGCAAGTCATCCCTCCCATCACGCCCATATTCACCCCGAGGTGTGTTCGCCATCTGTTGTATCCTGTATACTCCGGAGGTCTTATTGACATAAGCACGTCACGGAGCACACGTGTTGTAAGTGTGCTGAAAGGTGTGTGTGGTGGTCTGTTCAGAACGAAAGCATCTTCCAACTTAGTGCCAGGGTCACTGGTCCCAAGTTGGCGAAATCTCTCCCGCGCAGAAGCAGCCAGGTCGTGTAGTTGTGAAGTGTTAGTGTTTATTCGACAGTTTCCAGAGATATCAATAATATCTCCGAGAACTGTCAGTGTATGCGTGTCAGCTTCAAAACCCCGAGCATTACTGAACACTGAATCTATTAATTCAGGATTAAACCTGATTGGAATCGATGCGAATTGCGTGTACCTTAGAGCATTCCACTGAAGGTGAAATGCTGGCCTGATTCTGCCCCAGGTCTGAATCGTTGAGATTAGATCCTGTGGCCAGTCACGCGGATAAGGTGGTCGAACAGAGAGTAGGTAGTAATACTCCCCTATGCCGATCCCTCCCAGTACATTCACCCACAGTTGAGAAATCAAGCTGTCTCTCTGGCAAAACACTCTTTGGAATGCACGCACTTGGAGACACCTTGATTTCACAACCAAGTTAGTGAGACCTAATCCACCTATCTTGACTGGCAGACAGAGCGTGCTTTCAGCAACCCATCGTCTTCCGCACCAAAAGGCGTCTATCGCTTTTGCTTGAAGAAGACCTACGAAGCCTTCATCAAACGTCTCAGACTTTAGCAGATGAACGATGGACGAGGTAATCAAATAGTTTATCACGACTGTCCTACCCATTAAGGATAGTGGAAACAGTCGACTACGCCATGAGTTTACAGCTCTAGAGAGTTTCTCAAGAGCGATGCGGCTATTATTTGATTTACTCTCGCGTCCGATATACACACCTAAATACTTCAGGCAAGTATTAGTCCATTGGATGTTCAGTGGAGTATCTGTACGATCTCTCCACCTTCCACACCACAAGCCTTGACTCTTACTAAGGTTGATTTTAGCGCCCGCTATACGTTCGAACTGTTCGAAAACAGCACGAGCGACCGGAAAAGCTTCATCTCTTGTCACGAAAATAGACAGATCATCCTCATACGCCAACATAAGAGGCCTCACATTGGTATATGGCAGATGAACCGCATACCGTCCGAGCATTCGACGAAGATTCACCAGTAGCGGCTCCAGCGAAAGATCATAAAGCATACCTGACAATGGACAGCCCTGTCTGATACCTCGATGAAACGAGATAGGAGCCAGAACTTGTCCTTGATGCTTAATCAAAATCGCTGAATCTCTATACAGTTTCCCGACGATATCGAGCCACCTGGGTGGAAACCCAAATGCCTCGAGAGCAGTCAAGAGATACTCGTGCGAGACACTATCAAAAGCCTTTTGTTGGTCAAGTGAAATCATGGCCATTTGTGTACCTGTCTGTTCATGGTAGGCAAACAAATGCTTGGCTACCGCGATATTGTCGTAGATACTACGACCAGGTACACAATAGGACTGTTCCGGGTGTATTACCGAAGCAATCACTGAGCGGAGTATCGCCCCTAATGCTTTGCAGACGATTTTGTAGTCTACATTGCATAGGGTTACTGGCCTCCAGTTCCCCATCCTCTGCAAATCTCCCTTCTTTGGAATCAAGCGCATAACAGATCTCCTCCAACTAGAAGGAAAGTCTGAATTTGTCTCAACCGCCGAATTGAAGACTTCCAAAAGGTCAGGAATTAATAAATCCCTGAAACGTATGAAGAATTCTGAAGTCAAGCCGTCATAACCAGGTGAAGTGTGTCGCCTTAGATCCTTTGTCGCAGCAATCATATCCTCCAATGTGATTACTGTATCCAGGAGCTCCTTACTGTCTTCAGAGAAAGTGGGAATATTCTCAAGAAATTCATGAGTGGTCGAGGATGTTGTCGACGTCGATTCAGAGTAGAGACTACTGTAGTAGTCTCGAATATATTCTGATAGCTGTTGTCCGTTGAGGACTTGTCCAGATTCATCAATTACGACGTCTAGTCGCCTGAAAGAAGTACTCAGTTGGAGAATCGCCTTCTCTCAGCCAGCGCGATTGGCCGCGCAGCACAAACTCCAAGCTGTGCTTGTAAGTCTGTGTCGCCAAGCGTTCCTTTATTCCATTGAAATAAAGAATCAACCCCGGCTGAGTTGGGAGAAGAGCTGCCACCCGAGAGACCTCGGCCGACAAGCTAGAAGCTTGATAGCCACTTCGATTGAAACTCGTCTCGACAAAAGACCGAATCTGGAGCTTTCCAACATCCCACCATTGACTAAGAAAAGGAAAGTCAGCTTTCCTCTCTTGCCAATCGTGCCAGAAATCAATGAACTCATTGATGAACTGCTCGGAATTCAACAAATAGTTGTTGAATATCCAGTATGCAGTTCGTCTTTCAACTAGAGTGCTGGTCGCCACTATAAGAAGATGATCGCTAACGGAACACACTTCATGAGTGACACCAACGAAATGTTCTAGTATTCCAGGTGAGACGTAAAGTCTATCAATTCTGGAGCCTGCGAGACTTCCATGGATATTTCGCGAGACCCTCGTGTATGATCTAGTCGTAGGATGCATCCAACGATAGATATCCACGAGTCTGAAAACACCGACAAAATTCCTCAATCGAGTAGCATTAACAGAGTTGAACTCAACTCCAGAGTGCCGATCCATTGAGGGATTCAGAGTGCAGTTGAAATCACCTCCGAGGACAGTTTCGCCGCTAAAATTCACCAGACACGACTGAACACTATCAAGAACTTGTCTTGAAATGTCCTGGTCATGAGGAAGGTACACGTTTACTACCTTGATATTTTTGTCTTGAATAACAAAGTCCAAGGAAGAAGCGAAGCCTGGGAAGATATCTGTATAGACAGGAGACGATAGTGTAAATTTGTTGGATACAATGATTGCCACCCCTGAGCCTCGGCGAGGCGCAGGTGTGGCAAACATTGCATAGCCAGTGTGTAAATAAGCATAGCGCTCAAGTTGTGTGTATGTGTCTTGTGTAAAATTCGTCTCCTGTAGAAGCGCGATATCTATATCGAACATTTTGACATGTTCGATAGTGCTGTGTAACCTTGTATGTGCACTTAAACCCCCGGTGTTGATCGAAGCTATCTTGCACATTCAAAGAGGTGAAAAGCTCAAACGATGAATGTGCGACGTCTATTGACGAGGAGAATCGGCCAAGCGATGCTCCTGAAGCAACTCCTCCACCTTCCTATGAAGTCGTTCTAACCGAGCAACATCGTTGTACTTCCTCCTCTTCCTGGACTCCTGTTGTAGGAGTTGAAGCTGAGGAAGTAACAACTCTGGCCTCTCCAGCTCCCTTACAAGAATACTCCAGATTTTATCTGAATTCTTCTTGTACTGGAGCTGGGTAAGAATTTCGGAGATCTTCTTCCTAGGAAGGGTCTCCATCCCTTTCGAGACTTCAAATTGGCTACCAGTCGAAATGATGCTATCACACGACTCGTATCCACCGAAGCTCGAAAGACCAGTGTCATCCAAGCCGGTCATGTCGCAGTCCGAAAGCTGCTCGTGAGACACCACCGCGTCCCTTACTACAACCTTCGAACCGCGAGCTCCACTATCGTCCTCCTCCGAGTGGGGCCGCTTGGATGCGACTGGCTTTGCTGGCTCTGGAGGAGGTAGCATCACCCGGTCAACTTTCTTCCTCCTCGTCCTCTTTTTTTTGACTACTTGGCTATTCGACTCCTCGTCGGAAGTAGCCGTGTTTTCACGTGCCGACGTGGCGCCGTTTACAGCCATAACTATTTTTGCCTCTAGGACAACTTCAGGCACCTTAACCACTGGCTGCTCCAAAATAGCAGGTCGAGTGCCGGCCGAAGGCTCCTTCTCCAGATCCACTACTGTAGTAGTGGCTTCCTTCGAGGGAACCCTCGGTTCAGCCTTCTTCCCGGTTCTCCTGGGGCAGTCAGCAATAAAATGCCCTACCAAATGGCAAGCATGGCATTTCGCTTCGGTGCCAACGTCTATCCAGTGCCTCGAGCCGGATAAGCTCAGGTAAAAGCCCTTTGGAAGCGTACACCCCTTATTCAAGGTGATGGACGCCTCCCGGCTGGTACCGAAGACACCCCGCCCGAGACCCTCGTCCCCAATTTTTAAGGGAATAGCACGAACGTTGCCATGAACCTTCCCAAATCTTCCCAAGAAATTTAGGAGGTCTTCATGGCAAGCTCGCATAGGGACCCGTGAAAACATGACTCTTGTGGGCTTTTCCCTGAGTGGGAACGGCACAAGGTGTCTACCATCCACCTCGATGCCCGCAAGCATAAGCTTGGTAGCACTCTCGAGGGTCGTGGTGTACACCTCAACCATTCCCCCAGCTATTATCCCCATGGAAAATAGCTGCTCACGAGAGATGACCTGGAAGATCGCTTTCAGGTATGCGCTCTGAGGACATCTATTGATGTGCTCGAGCTGCATACCGTAGCTCTCATCCTGCCACCTCCCGTCGAAAAAAGCCTGCAGACCCGCACCGGTCTTAGGCCGAGGCTTACCTGCGTCCAATGGGGCTGGACGAGGAGTGATGCCCTTTCCTAGAATTTCGATGGTGGAACTGTTCTGGGAACTGCCACTTACCTGCGCATACGAAATCCCTGATACTAGCGCAGGGGATCGTGGTGCTGCTTCTGAGCTAACTTTTGTTGCTGCTGATGTCTTCTTCGAGGCATTCACTTTCGTTGAAGAAAGCGGTGGCCTCATTATAATTCCACTTGGCTTTGGCGCTGACTCCGAGGCCGTTTTGACCACATCCTTCAACGTTGGATGTTGTCCTGGCCTCGAAGACGTCGATGGAACGTTAGCTAAAGATGTAGCCACAGACGCTACATTCTCTTCTTGGACAGCTACGGCTGTCTCCGCAATAGTCTTCTCGAAGGAAGACGGCTGCACTTGTTTGCTGCTGCTGGCCTCTTCAAGTGGGCCCTTAGCCGCCTTTTCTTTGGGCCCTTGGTCATATTTCTTGGAAGAGGAACTAGCTTTTGTGCTGTTCTTCTTCCGACTTTTAGATTTGAGGGGATCATCAGGCCCCCCAGAATCGCTGCTGCTCGAGCTCATTTTGAGCGCGGCAGTGTAAATTTTTTATTTTTCTCGATTCTAATTTAATTTTTACTTTCGTTACTTCTTTCCGAAATTTTGTGGTCTATCAAACTACTAAAACTATTTTTGACTAAAATTTTTCACTCACGTTGTCATGGCAACGACCGAAATTAAATTAAAATTTTATAAATGTCACAATAGTTTTGATTTTGATTTTGATTTTAGCTTCTTTTTTATATATTTTTTCAACAGAATTTTCACCTAACACTTGTAGCACAACACAAACACACAATACTCTTAAATATTCTCGCTTTTTTACTATTATTCCGGGTGATTTTGCGAAATTTTACGGAGCTCAAATTGACACGTCCGGTCTCTGCGATAATAATAATAATAATAATAATAATAATAATAAAAAAATAAATATTAAGCCCGGTACCCAGTAAAGGGTACTTAGAGGAATAAAGTTTTATAAACGTTTAGAGTGCCATAGTGCTCCAACGTGGAAAAGTTGCGAGGCTTCATCCCTGCCTCAGGTAAGACGATTAATAAAGAAGGAAGGAAGGAAGACCATAGCAATACATCAGCCAGAACAACACAAGCGACAACAAAATTCCCAACTTTTGCGCACCCTCACCACCAACATCATCAACCCCAAATAGACATCAGACAGGACGTCCAACGCAACTAATCTGCAACATAAAAAAAAACTACAGTTTGGATTTAATATAAGGTAGACAAAAACTTTTTCCTCTAATTGAACATAATTTTAAAACTCCTTGTATTAGAAAATCCCAATTTCCACCACAACATACATTACAACACGATAAACTATATGACGGCTTCTTTTGAATAAAAACAACTCAATGATTAGATATTACGTAACCATTTAATAGTTCCTTTCATTTATTGAATTGAAACAAATAAATAGGTAACAGATTCAGAAATTTTTTTTTGTGTTTTGTTTGTTTTGTCGTTACTAAAACATAATTATCAATACATAACAAACCGATCCCCTGTTTATTGTTGTGTGAAACGTAACTACTTGTTCCCTATTTACCTGACTCTTACTTGTTCTATACAACTTTTTCACATCTTCGACAGTTCTCCCCAAAATTCAACCAATCGAATCACGATACAGACACCCTTAATTTTATTAAATCTCATACCACATCTCCACGAAATTTTCAGTCTACTACTTCAACAAAAAAACTACAATGACTGAAGAAACCGTTTCTTTCGATGAGCTATCCTCATCTCAAGTAGGAAAAAACAAGGAAATTAGGCTAATACTAGGGGCTTATCACCAAGCCGGTAAAACGAAACGTACTAATTGTGAACAGTAAATTAAAACAACTCGAAGAAATATGGAGCGCCTTCGAGAAAACAGAAGAACATATACATAGTTCAGCATAAAGACTTCACGACCGATCACGATTATTTCAAAGAATCGTGCTCAGATAAAACTGAGGACTGGTACATGTTGACGAAAGCAACACTTTCCGAAAGATTGAAATCAATCTCAGAAAGTACTAGGAACAAAAACCCCTTTCATATACCATCAACAAGAGCTTCGTAGAGAACTCCAAGCAAATCACAATTTACAGAGGCTAATAAGGAAATAAATGATCCACAAAATGAAAATATTTTCAGAAGTCTAAATACAAAAATTAACTCAATTACAAGAGTTATAAAATCATTAAACCCTGATGCTTTACCTACAGTGAGTAAAACATACCTAGAACAAAAACTGGGTATCCTAAATAAACATTGGGCTGAATCCGAAGAACTCAACAATACAATCGAAATGCAATCTACGCCACAAGACCTAGAAAATAAATACTTTACTGAAGATGTTTTCGGTAAAACAGAAGCAGAATATGAAGAAGCTGTAATTGCTATTCAAGAACAGCTAGATACCCGCTTCCCTAATTACAACATAACACACAAAATAACTCAATATACTTCCATAATGAAACCGAAACACAATCCCATTCAAAAATTTCAGTGTCCGAAACCAAACCACTGATACCAAATTTTAACGGCGACCCAAAAGACCTCCACAAATTCGTATCATGTTGCGATGACATCAATAGACTTTACCCCAATACTGACCCCACAACTTTATTTTCAATAATAAAAAGTAAGCTATTTGGCGATGCTTACAATGTACTCAAGTACAATAACATAAGCAGCTGGTCGGATTTAAAACAATTATTACTCCAAACATTCGAAGAAAAAGTAGAAAAATCGGTACTCCAGTCAAAGCTCGCAAATACAAGACAAAGGAAAGGAGAGCTTGTAAAAGAATTCCTACAACGAATAAACACGATATACGCTCAACTGAATGAAGCCACCCAGTCGTATACAACAGACAAGCTTCTACTAAATTGGCTAATTAAAGATAACGAAAAACAAGCTATTAGAGCAATCGAGGATGGGCTAATTAGCGAACAACTCCAAACTTTATCCAAGCTCCACGATAATAGATAATTTAAGCCAATAAAGACATATATTGGTGGACAGGCATTACGCCTAGAATCAAGGGCTACAAAATCAGCAATGAACTCCTTGCATACAGCTCAATCAGTGCAAGTACAAAATTTATTTTGCTATAAATGTAGGAATCAGGGTCATTTAGCCCCAAATTCTCCAGAAAACAATCGGACGAAGTCAACCCCAAAATACAACTTTCCTAGTACTGTAAACATAAGCATCCCTCCTAAACAGGGTAATACCCTCAACAACTCTACACCTACATGCAAGTATTGTCATAAATTAGGACATACTTTGGAAGTATGCAGAATGGCTAACCGTGGAAGTTTTTATAAACAAACTACAAATCCGGTTGCCCAAAACTTCAGAAATCGAACAGAAATTCCCAATACAAATGCACCACCTCAAAGACAGGTCAACTTTAACCAGGTCCCCAATATCAATCACAGAAGAAATACAACTCCTGCAACAACACAACCGCAAAATGAAACAAGAATTGCAGGGCACATACAAAATCCGAAAATATTCATAGCACGCTCGGAAAACAAATCAAAGCGAGAGGAATTAGTCGGCAGCCCCTCGCAAATCCAAACAAAAGCCGACGTCCACACCAAACCCAATTAGATACCTCGGATTTATTAGATAACCATATAACGCTCGAACTACGAATTATTATCAACCCCAACTCCATCACTATCTCTCTATCTACCAATATGTGCTCCAATAAAGAAACAAAATTCCTCGTAGTCACAGGAGCAGAAATTAGTCTAATAAAGTTCAACACACTCAAAGCAGGCAGCACTTACTATAAAGATGCAATCTGCAAGATAAATACTTTATTTACGGAATCTAAAACTACAGAAGGATTGATATTGGCAATAATGTCAAATCCATCAAACGAAGATTTTCTAATAGAACATCCCCTCCAAATAGTAGAGGAAAACTCAGCCTTGGCATATGACGGCCTAATTGGTCACGACTTCTTGTCCAGATACAACGCTTGTATCAACTACAAAAAATAATTACATTTCCTTAGAGGTGAAGCAATGTCATTCATCCTATCCCACAGAGCAATATCGCTCAGATTACCCAAATACATATCTTAGATATGATAACCATGCCAAGAAGTATCTAACAAACAACCATCTATATGAACAAAAGAATCCCTTAACTAATAAAACAAAGTAGGTGTTAACAACAATAAAACGCCGATTTCTGCACAGACCACTAACACCAAACATGAAGGCTATCCCAAAACAAATATTCCACAAGAAACAAAACCTCTCAAATCCAACGAAAACCGAAATGAATCGGATAAATTACATAACAAAATTATCACAATTCCCGCTCGCTCTCAATCCATAATTAATATACCAACTACGTCAACTGCGGAGTCAGTATATTTCAAAAAAGAGGTAAAACCAGGGTTATTCATAGGTAATACCATAGTCAACCCATCACAAGGAATGGCAAAAGTTCCAGTTCTCAAAACTAATGAGCAGGACGTCGAACTGGCAATTCATGACATGAATCCAGAATACCATAACCTTGATGACTTCGATTGCATCTCTCCTGATTACAACAGAGATCCAATTAGGGGCAGAATAAAAAACTGCACACCCTGATTCAATTGGATCACTGTAATTTGGAAGAAGCTTAGAGGATTCGGACAATTTGTAAGGATTTCAACGATCTCTTCTACCTAGAAGGGGATTTCCTAACATATACAAATGCAACCGAGCACAAAATCGAAACAGTCCCGAATAAACCTCACGTATATACCAAACCGTACAGACTTCCAGAGACGAGCCGAAAAGAAATTACTCGGCAAATAAATGAAATGTTGGATTCTGAGATAATAAGCCCTTCAAATATTCCGTGGAATTCACCCCTACTTCTAGTTCCTAAAAAGCCGGATGAGCATGGGAACAAAAAATGGCGAGTCGTTGTAGATTTCCGCCGAGTAAATGACATTACTATTGGCGACGCTTACCCATTACCTAATATTACAGACATATTAGATCAATTGGGTAAGTCCAAATATTTCACAACGCTTGACCTCGCCAGGGGATTCCACCAAATTCGCATGGACAGGAAGGATAGAGCAAAAACTGCGTTTAGCACCCCTTATGGTCATTACGAGTTTAACCGTATGCCATTTGGATTAAAAGGTGCACCGGCAACCTTCCAACGTGCCATGAATAACGTCCTTTCCGGACTCCAAGGCATCTACTGTTCGTATACATGGACGATATTGTAGTCCATGGATACAATCTGAAAGAGCATAATATCAGGCTAGCGAATGTATTTAGCCGCCTTAGGGATTTCAATTTAAAATTACAGCCCGACAAGTGCCATTTCCTAAGAAAGGAAATAATGTATCTAGGGCACATCATTACTGAAAATGGAGTCAAGCCCGACCCGGCAAAAATTAAATCAGTTCAATCTTATCCTAGACCCAAGAAGGAAAAGGATATAAAAGCCACTTGGTTTCGTCGGCTATTATCGCCGCTTTATTCCCAACTTTTCCAAAATCGCGAAACCCCTTACTAACCTTCTGATGAAAGACAGACCTTTCAAATTCGATGCAATTTGCGATGAAGCATTTTGCGAATTACGGAGCAAATTGATATCAGCACCAATTTTATCTTATCCAGATTTCGACAAAGAATTTTTTGTCAACTCCGATGTCAGTGACTACCCCATCGGAGCAGTCCTTTCCCAAGTAGATGATCAAGGGGATCATCCCATCGCCTACGTGCGTCGAGTTTTTCATGGTGCAGAGACTCGTTACTCAACAATTGAAAAGGAGCTTTTTGCAATTGTTTTCGCAGTTAAGCAATTCAGACCATACGTTTATGGCAGACGATTTACGATCATAACTGACCATAAACCGTTAGTATGGCTGATGAACCTCAAAGATCATACGTCTTGAAGAATATGACTATGAAATAGTCCATAAACCTGGAAAGCTCAACACAAATGCGGACGCCGTTAGTAGAGGTATCCCAGAAAATTCCGAAAAATCAACGGAACCCACCACATATGTAAATGTGGTAAAAAGAAATCAAGCAAAAGCTCAGGCCAATTTGAATACCTCCGACAAAAGTACTACTACTCCAAATTCAGATCCATCACTGGTATATAATTCCTCAGTAATAATAACTGATACCAATTTCCCACTACTCTTAACTAAAAACACAAATCCGAAATTTTTCATCTTGCCAATGCAAGATACAGAGCTTGAAAGAGTGTTAAAATCTAAACTAAAACTTTCCGACAATTCTCCACTTCTGGAAAACGAACTGAACTTCTTTAAGGAGAAAGACTCCACAGTAATTATTTCAAAAGGCAATCTGCCCTGCCGATCACAAAGGGACAGATCGGACATTGAAAAGATTTTAACTGAGATCTGCTCATACACGGAACCAAATCAGTTAAATCAGATAAACATCTCTTTTCCGGTATTAGACCCACAAAGCTTATCAACTATTAAAAACATTCTTACCAAGGTCTTCATTAATCAACAAATAAATATAAAACTCTACCAAGATTCCATAAAGTTTTTATCCAACAGCAGTGATATTGAAAAAGTACTAAAAGATTTCTATTCTCTACCAACGGGAGGCCATCAAGGCGTCTCCCGTATATTTAAAAGAATTCAAAAACAATTCTACTGGCGTGGCATGTCAGATGATGTTTTAAGATATGTAAGGAAATGTAAACTTTGTTAAGTAATCAAAGTATCCAGAAATCCTAAGATTCCTATGAAAATCTCGAGCATAAGCTCCAAGCCTTTCGAAAGAGTGTACGTAGATGTTGTAGGACCTCTCCCAGTTTCCCATTCTGGAAATAAATATATCCTTACATTTCAAGACGACCTTTCCAAATTCTCCGAGGCTATCCCCATAGTCAACACTGAGTCTAAGACATTAGCGGAAGCCTTCACGACAACAATAGTCTGTCGACATGGCATTCCAGAAAGTATCCTAACAGATCAGGGATCTAACCTCATAGGTGGCATGTTCGCCGAGGTATCTAAACTGCTGAAGATCAAAAGGCTCAAAACTACTCCATATCACCCTCAAACGAACGGTGCATTGGAGAGAAGCCATAGAACTCTAGCAGAATACCTCAGATCTTATGTAGCGAAAGATCCTCAAGACTGGGATACATGGATCCCATATGCCATGTTTGTCTACAACACAACCCCTCACTCGAGTATAAATTATACTCCCCGCGAACTCCTATACGGATTCCCATCCGAAATCGCAAATAACCTGAAATCATCTCCAACCGTTTGTTATAATTACGACAACTATGCAAACGAGTTAAAAGCACGTCTACAGCACAGCTTCAAAATAGCGAAAGACATAGCCATTGCCAACAAAGAAAAGTCAAAGCTCCAATATGATAAGAACGCGGCCCAGAAATCTTTCAATATTGGAGACAAAGTCCTGCTAAAAAGCAGGGTGAGTGGTAACAAATTCTCACCACTGTGGACAGGTCCTCATGTGATTGCAGAAATCAATTCTCCCGAAAATTCCACTGCGAAAATAAATAATAAAAATAAAAGAGTCCATAATAATGACTTAAAACTTTTTTCCGACTAGTACAAAACTTCATCTACTTCAAAATCAACGCAAATGAATAAAACAATATCCTATTCCAGGTTCTCACGATGATGCGAATAGTATTGTTTTTAATCTGCATCCCTTTCGTCTCCGGCTCAGGGATGGAAATAAAGCAAATAAATGCCAGCGCAGGCATTTATTTCAAAAAAATTGGCAGAGAGGAAAATCGTAACCTACTACGATTTAGAAAACTTCAAATCGGAGTTCAGGAACATCAAATTCATCACCCAACAAATTACAGCTACTTGTCAGAAACTGGACGGAAATTCAGCAATGCCACATACTTGTAACGGTACGTTACTACAGATAAACCTTATTATAGCAAATATAGAATACAAAAATATGCTCCTAGTAACTCAAAGTAGGAAACAAAGAGCTTTATTCAATGCTATAGGCTCCATTTCCAAAGCTCTTTTCGGCACATTAGATGAAGATAATGCCAAGTTGTATAATAAACAAATTCACAACCTCACTTTAAACCAAAATTGCCTCCTCTCCCGTATGAAAAGCCAGACCGCGATAATCGAAGCAACAGCTCAAATATTCAATAAAACTAAGGCCGCAATTGAAAAGGAATTCCTCAATATGCATAAAAAACTAATTTCAATACAAATATCTACGTCGTTAATGGAAAATAGAACACTGGATAATAAAATATCCATCGAAATAGAATCATTAATCTCTCTTGTTTCATTAATGGCATTCAGATATCAAAATACACACACAGTCAGAATTAATTGATCTCTTAACTGATTCCAAACATGGAAAATTTCACCCTACACTAATATCGCCTAACAAAATGATTAGACAGGAATTACCAAATTCAGTAATACTGCCCATATATTCCAGAGACAATATATTTTCACAAATCTACAAATTAAGCACAATATCTGCAAATGTTTTCAACAACAAAATAATCATAGAACTGCGAGTTCCACGCCCCTTTAAAGAACACTACCAAATTTTCAAAGCAGTGCCATTACCGACAATCCTAAACGGTTCATTCATATATATTGAACCATTCAATGAATATACATATATTAATTGATTACAATCGTGATCACTACATCGAACTAACACTACAGGAAACCCACAATTGCGCAACGTTGGACCATACACACTTTTATTGTAAAATTTCATCGCCCATCTTAAATAAAAAAGAAAATTTTGACTTTAAAACAGAACTACTATATGGCACAATTATCGCAGCAAAATGCATGGCTTTTCTCCCTTAAAAACCCCTTCCATACAGATATCGTTTGCGAAGATTCAATTAGTTCGGAAACCCTGCAGGGAACAGGAACAATGTTTATCTACCCAGGTTGTTATGTCCGCAGCAAAGAATTTATCTTGCACGGACATAACGTAAAAATATCAAAATTTAACTCCCATTTCATTCCAACAACAAACATTTCCAACATAATCGTAAATATGACGCTTCCCTCTATGGAAACGTACGCAAGAACAAATCCTTTAAATATCACAAACAACATGAACGTCGATGAAATTTTAAAATCCATCCATCTTCAAAAAGAACAAGAATCCAATTCTCTAAATCCCATAAATAGTCATCACGTACACCACTATGCAATTTCATATCTGACACTTGCAGTAATCATCTCAATTCTCTGTGCTTATTCGTACGTGAAATACAAATCAAAAGTCCGTAAATCCAAAAATACACCTGTTGAACATAAACTGGAAGACATGCCTAGAGCTGCAACAAGAAAACTTAAGTTCAATATAACTCCTGTACCCAAAAGGAGTACACCAGAGGACATATAACAGGCAAGGACCAACAAAACAAACACTAAACAAAATAAAATTACAAAAACCCCTGACAAAAGTAACCTCTTCTCCTCCAATTCCTGCTTTTTTTTTTAATAACCCCCATCCCTATTCCAACAAGAGCACTAGTAAACAATTTAAGAGAGAACATTGTACATCCTATTGGAAAATATATGAAGGTATATATATATATATATATATGTATGGGGTCATGTGTAAGAGAAAAAATGGATATTTAATGAAAGTAAAAAAAAAGAGATAATATGTACCTATATAAATAAATAAATAGGGCAAATGTAGGCAACCGCAACCTAGCAACCATATTATACTTGTAAATTTAATATTAACCATTTTTTTTACTTGCTTCAAATATAGCAAATAATAAAGTAATATAAATCATTACACAAAAAAAATTTAATTTTTCGTTATAACTGTAGACAAATCGAAATACATAAAATGAGTGAATAGTAATAAAATAAATGAAATAAAAAATTTAGAAAAATATAAAGCTATAAAACCTTCTTTCTCTCTATCCATATTATTGGTATCAGCTACTATGAATTTTATAAATTATTTTGGAGAATTTTACAAAGAATAATTATAATACGTAATTATATTATATTTAATAATATTATTAAAAATTCAATAAGTTTCTATACCTTATATATTGTCATCCCAATTATATATATATCTAAAAAAAAAAAATTAATAATAGTATATAATATATTATATATATCATACATATTAAATATTTTCAAGAACATAAATATATATATGAAACCCTATATTATGCCAAAGAAAAAATAATTGCAATAGTACAAGTAGATTTTGTAGCACAGCTAATTAAACGTAATAGAAACTATCTGAAACTATAAGTAAGCACCACCTATTATTCTACACAACTTAGTAAGTAACAACTAGGAATATAAATATACCAAACACTAAAGAAAAATAAACAAATAAGATAAACTAATTAGCTACAAATTTGCAAAGCTACATACATTATAAAGGCAATGCTACTTACCTATGGTTAACAGTAGTTCATTACTATATATACAAATAATGGGCAGGTTTCTACAGAATTCTATATAAAATGATGTCCCATTTTTTTTCCCACTTCTTCTCTGTCCTTCCCCTTCTTCCGAATACCACCTCTGTTATCATATTCAACAGTACCATTACATAAAACACATAACGCTATAACATTTGGGTGAGATTCTCTAAAACAAATAAACCAATCATAACAGATAGATAAACAATAATCATAACCTTCCTTTCTCATTATCTCGCACCCTCGTAGTAAAAAAAAATAAATAAAGGAAAAACAAGCTAAATGAAAAACCCAACAAGAGGAATCTTAAAATAGAAACAGAAATAAAAATAAAAATAATGGTAAATGACAACAACTCATCCTTAGGGTAAAATATTTATTATAGTAAAAAAAAAAAAAATGGGTACAAAAATGTTATTCAAATACAAATTCTTATTATAGGTATAAAGTACAAAAATTTTAATCTTACAAAAATCAGAAAAAGTTGGTTACTCCAAAAAACCGTCTTCAGCGTCCCAATCCTCCTAGTTAACTGCCGGAGTCAACCCATGATGACAAACTGGGATGGGGAATGGTTCACCAATCAAAACAGCATATCCACCTGATTCAAAACAAAAGAAACAAGACTTAATTCATAAATCAATAAAGAAAAAATCATAAACTACTTACCCAAAAACGAAACCCCGATCTCGTAATCCGGGTGTAATATGAAGTTACATGAGTGGTATGTGTCAGCAAAGGGTGGACCACCCCAAACGGGCAAACTGCGTCGTCCATACGCATGGAAGACCAGTCGAAGTGGCCCCATCCATCCCGGGAACACATAAAGGATGTATATCCCGGTGACTCGGACGCAGTAAAATTCCGGCACTCTATAAATATCGCGACCAACCTCCTCGATAAAAATCATGATTACAAGTGAGCTCTACAAAAATCAAAAAGATCTCAGCAACCAAAAACAAAATACCCAGACAAAAAAAAGAGAATACGACAAAGTTGTTATCACAATCAACAAACCTCCTTACATTAGTACATTACGCAACAGTAACATCGCACCTAACTCAAGGCACGCCGAAATACAACAACGTAATCATAACACCGATGAAACACAAAAAAGAAAATCAAAACAAATTAAAAAAAAGGGCTAAAGAGAATCTCATTCAAATACCTATCAGCTAACTGCTTAGTAATAATTTTATCACAACAGCAACAAAATTACAAGACCGTTTCCTTCTCCTTCATCTGTATTCCCTTTCGTATAAATAAAATGAATATGAACATATGTATAAAATAAATCAAAACTATTATAAATATTGATAGGCAAATAGATATTATATAAAATTATTTTTACTGCTTATACATTTTTTTTTATTATTATTAATCGATAACTAAGCTAGGATTATGTAATCACAATAATAATACCTAATAACGGAAGTACTCCCATTATATAATTTCATCATTTAAATGTAATCTCAACAATAAAAAAAAAGAAAGAAAATTATGTCAACAAAGAAAGAAAGTTTTCCTCTAAAAAAGAATAAAACTTTCTTTTCCCCAGGGGGGAGGGATGTTGTGACCCAGGTACCTATACCCAGAATCACCCTATGCAATATATTGGCGTACTACAACTTGACCCTGAATAATAAAATTCATTTAAAATTTCATTCAAATTTTAATTTGCATTTAAAAATGCATTTCCATACTTTAACAAAATGCAATTTAGCATAAATTGCATTTTGTTATCAGTCATACATTCCTTTCACACGGTATGTATACCTACGTACATACATACTCACAATTATTCTCATTACCTAAAATATCATTTCTTACAAGACACAAGTGCATATCAGATTTCATGTATATGTACTGTGTCTAAGCTTTGCGTACTTTTCCAGGTACGATTTTCACGTCGTGGGAAAGTAATAAAAAGTACATGAATAAAAAAGCTTTGCTAACCTATGATCGGTACCTGGGGCTGGATTCACTAACTCGGAGAGTTGTGGAGATGATAGTTCTTTTGCCACTTAACTCTCCACTCGAAATTCTGTAACTCGTGGAATTTGTATTGAGATTTGCCAAACTCTCTATTCCGCTCGGCAAAACTCTCGGCTGTGTTAGTTGTGGAGAAGTAAGAAAAATATTTCTCAACTGACAGTATTGTCTGCTTTTATTGTCCTTTCTGAAGGTGCCAATGTACCTAGGTTTTTCAAATTGAATTATGTATTCGCTGCATATCCTGGCTATATTTACAAAAACAAATTATGGAAATCCTTGTAATACTTACAGAGAAATTAGGATTTTGGTGTCTCAAGGTACCCGCTAAAAATTGTAATTCACGCGAGAATGGTCAATTTGGTCGTCTTCTAGTACAGAAGAGATGCTATAAAAATTTTAAATATGCACGTTAAAGGTTGGATGTAGGATGAAATCGCATCTACATTTTGTCCCCTAATTAGATATGTAATTATTTTTTCAATCCAATAAATGGTTTTGGAGATAACTGCAAAAGAAGTGAATCAGTCCTTCTTAAGATGAAAAAATGGCCGTTTTCTGGTACAAAAATGGACATATTTCCAACTCATCATTATGAAGAACTGGTAAGTCGTGGAAATTCTCTTTCCGTGAGAAAAATATTCACAACAGAGTACTAATGGATGTGCAATAAAGAACGGTAGAAATGTATGCAAACTATAGGAACTGGGGTGTATATGACCCAAGTCGATTACCCGTTTCTCCCTCTTTAATTTGAGACCAAACATGACATATTTTGGACAACCCCCAATGGGGGTGGTACGACCCCCCATCCCCAAAAGCCCCTCCCTCAGAAATCGTTCACCTATATTTTTGTACTCTAGACTCTAAATCCGTCTTTCAATATTTCGATACTTCTCACGTTTTCTTTAACTCCTCAAGTATGTTAGAGAATCTCGGATGGAGAGTTAGGGAGTTTTAACCGGGGAAAACGAAAATTCTCATCTCCCAAACTCCCAAACTCTCCGAGTTAGTGAATCCGGCCCCTGGGGGCAGCAAGCCCAAACCTTAGGGAGTCATTTTCTTAAGATCCGCCAGCGAAGTTCGCGCCGAAAAAGTGGGGTGTTATAGTTAAATAAATCCATTAATTAAAAATATATGCAAAAAATTTTGTTATCAAAAGTCAAGTTCAATTAGAACTATATGTATAAAGGTTTAATTAGAAATATATAAAAGTTCAATTAGAAATGTATAAAAGATCAATGAGAAATAAATAAAAATGAAGTTCAATTAGAAATATATAAAAAAGTTCAATTAGAAATGTGTAAAAGTTCAATGAGAAATAAATAAAAGCATAGATGGCACAAGAACTAGATGTCGCATGGCATACTAGAGCAGAGTATACAAATTGTGAAATGGGCAGTGCATTCTGGAGGACCACAACATGGTTTAGAGTATGCCGAGAGCAAATGTTTTTTTTAACAGCAGTTTTGTATTCGTTTGATCGACCTCCTCAACACTTCAGATATGAAAAAATATGAATCACTCGACGTACGCATCAGTTCAAATGTTGTGGTCCATTCCGGAATGGACCACCCAGCCATAAAAGTTTTGTATACTTTTTTTGGTATTGCATGCGACTTCTAGTTCTTGTGCCATCTATGATAAAAGTGAAGTTCAATTAGAACTATATAAAAGTTGCGTTTTGTTAATTTTGAAGGGACGTGCGCTCTCCACCCGGAGCACGGCGTAGCGATACAACAAAATGCCCTTTCAGAGGCATCGCAAAATCCATGCAGTTGAATTTCTTGACCTGTACGCTGTCTGAACCACCTAGGGATTCTTATTGATTGCAATTGTTGCATTTCTGCTTCTAACTTTTTCCAGGAGTTTACAGTTTCGTCAGGAGGTAGTTCATCCCAGCCTGTTTCTGTTTTCCAAAGAGACTGCATAATGAGTTTTGCGGTTATGGTTACTGGAGCTAGCCAACCTATGGGGTCAAAAATTGTCGTAATTCTCGACAATACTACCCGTTTCGTTAACTTGACATCGGTGGTATTGAGTTTTAATTTAAACTGGAATTCGTCTCGTTTGGGGTTGCATTGTATCCCCAGCATTTTTATTGTGTCCTTGTCTCCGATTTCTAGAATACCTTTTTCTATTAGGTCCTCTGGAATTATTTTCAACAGTTCTTGGCTATTCGATGTCCATTTCCGGAGATTGAATCGACCTTTTTTTAACAAGGAATCTAATTGTTTTTGTAGCAGGTATGCTTCGGCTTTGTTGTCAGTACTTGTTATCATATCATCTATGTAGAAATCATTAAGCAGCACGCTTTTGGCTGCTGGTATTTGATTGCCTTCATCTTTCGCGAGTTGATTTAGGGCCTTGACTGCGAGGTATGTTGCCGGTGCTGTGCCATATAAGTGACAGTGTTCAACACATATTCTTGGACAGGCTCTGTTGGTTGCTGGCGCCAGAGTATACGTTGATAGTTTCTATCTTTTGGCGCTATTTCTATCTGTCTAAACATTTTCTCAATGTCTGCTGTAAATACAAAACGTTGCCTTTGCCACCTTTGCAGAATTTGGTTGAGATCTTGTTGTATTTTTGACCCGCTATGCAATAAATCATTGAGGCTTAGTCCAGATGATGTTTTACAAGATGCGTCGAACACCACACGCAATTTTGTAGTTGTGCTGTCCTCGTTAAATACTGCGTGGTGAGGTAAATAGTGTACATTGGCTTTATATCCAGTATATGGTTCTGCTGGACTCATGTGACCAAGTATCAAATATTCCATTCAGAATTTGTTGTATTCGGTCATTAAGTTGGGAGATTTTTTCAACTTTTTCTCTATTTGTAATAAGCGAGCTTTAGCTCTGTCCTTACAGTGTCCAAGCTCTCCTGAAATTTCTCTAAATGGTAGATGGACAATATATCTCCCATCCTTTACTCTTTGATGTGTCGCTTGGAAGTGTCTTGCACAATCATCGACTTCCTGGCTCGATGCGGTATTGTCCTCAATATTCCAAAATTGTTCAAGCTTTTGATCTATTTCTGGAATTGAAAGGAAAGTTTTGTATTCGTAAGCTTTGCACTACCTCCTCAGTAATGAGGCTTACTTGGGAACCTGGATCAATTAGTGCTCTAAATATCTCTATTTGCCCGAATATATTTCTTATTTTTACCATGGCAGTAGGTAATAAGACATTGGGTATTTTTGTCTTATTATGAAGTGCTACCACGTCTTCGGTTGTTGGTTGGTTTGGTCTTGCAGAATTGGCGTTCTTGTGGTTTATAGACGCAAATGTAGTTTTGTTACTAGGTTGATTTTCTTCTACCTCATTATTGCGGTGAAGTAAGGTGTGGTGCTTCTTTCTGCAATAGAAGCAGGACTTCTTTGTTTTACATTTTTCTGTCTTTTTGTGTGCCAAACAATTAGTGCAGAGTTTCTGCTGGGAAATACATTGACCTCTGTCTTGTATACTCAATTTTTTGAATTCAAGCCACTGGTAGATATTGTGGTCTTCATTGCAATAGACGCAAGACCGCTTCAAAGTGGTATGGAAAGTTCTTTTTTTGTTGCAAGAGATTGCATCGGGCTTGATTTGCCTTGAACTTTTTGTAGCATCTAGCACCTGATAACGCTTCTCTAGGAAATTCAGCAATTCTGCGGTGGAGGGCATTTCCCTTGTACTTATGAGCGCTTCTTCGAATAGTCTAAAACTTTCTGCATCAAGTTTGCTTACTGCGATGCAAACAATCATCGGACCTCATTCATTCGTGTGGCAATTTAGGTTATTTAAGGCCTATAGACACTCTCTTATTATATCATAGAGCCTTATTACCATTATGGTGTTGATATAGGTTGTTATTATCTTCCTATTGTTGTTGAATTTAGTCTGAACTAGTTGCAAAGCAGTATTATAGTTGACACTGCTTAACTGTAAATGATTTACAACTTTCCTTGCGTCGCCTTCTAGGTGATACAGAAGATATTGCATCTTCTCGACGTTGCTCAGATAAGTATTGTAGTGTATTACGTTGAGAAATATGTCGATGAAAGACTTCCATTCTTTGTAATTCCCATTGAATTTTTGTATCTGTATGGGTGGAAGCTTTGGAAAATTATTTCTCATGTTTGTATCTAGATAAGATACAATAGCCGCTGGTTGTTGTCCAATGCTTGAAGGATATGAATTAGTTTCGGTAGCTAAGCCACTTAACGGAAAAGTAAAGGTTGAGGTCATCGAGGGCGTGAATGAGCTGCTGGTACCTGCTATTGTGCAAGTCGTGGATGCCGTTGTAGCAGTAGTAGCTGTAGATGTGGCAGATTTTTGCGTGTTGATTGCTCCTGAACTTGGGTTTGCTCAATAGCTATCTAACAATTTAAACGCTTGATCGAATAATTGTTTAGTTCGGCTATGTATATCTTCCGTAAAATAAAGATGATTCTCAGGAAGTAATTTTTTCAATTGATCGTGAGCCTTGTCAAACTCTTCCCATAGTGTCATTAGTGCGACTTGTTTTTTGGTTATGTATTCACGAGTTTTGCGAATATGTTCGTCCTTTTAAATATTTGCTAAGAGGTCGTCAATTGACTTATCCAATTGCTTCTGGTTTGCCAAGAGAAGCTCTTCAGCCATGTTTGATGAGATTTATCTAGCTCAGTTTTCTAGATGGCTTCTGCTATTCAAGCGTCTTGAAATTTCAGTAATTTTTTCAAAACTGGAACTCTATCTAATATGAGAGTTTAAGATAATTCCCAGCGTTGGAGATTGAAAAAATTAATTCAATGAAAAGTCGTTTCTACGTAGTCTAATTGTTAATCGTATTCTAGTCGAGATGATCTGCAGGCTTGTCCATTGAAAGATAATCCAATGTCTCTTGAATTATCGTTTCTGTTTGTTAACTTGATTCTAGTTGAGATGATCTGCAGGCTTGTAGATTGAAAGATAATCCATTGTTTCTTGAATTATCGTTTCTACGGAGCTTGTTAACAAAAATAATCCAATGGTTCTTGGATTACTGCTTTGATTTCGTAGACAATTAATCCAAAGGTTCTTGGATTACTGCTTTTGTGTTGGTGGCTATATTGTGCAAATAAAATAATCTAATGATTCTTGAATTATTCCTAAGGTTCAATTAATAGCTCGAAGGACCATGTCAAGTATTCAACCTTAAGTTGAATCTTGAAAAATCATAGATAAAATAAAACGCTTTACTTGAGTAATTAACACTGAACAAATTTATTGATAGGCACATGCCTTAAATAACAAAAAATATATTTAAAAATTGTACCGCTAAGCTTTTTGTGGTGCTCACCGGTCAAGCTCATTGACCCATGCTGTGTGGATAAAAATGCTGTATTGCATAAAATTACATTGTGCCGATCAGTACAATACCCGATAAGTGCAATGTATGAAGGAATGCTTACATGGGTAAATGAGCTTGAAAATATTTTTGTGAAGAAATAATTTAACCTAATTACAAACAACGTTTATGATATAAAAAAATGTTAAATTATTGTTCAGGCGTGAACAGGTGGAATTCTTCTAATTTGATTCCTTGCATAAACAAATTTGCACAGTCCAGTAAAGTAAACAAATTCGCACTCGAATAATATAAACAAATTCGCATAGCAGCCGAGTAAAGTAAACAAATTGAGCGATTTATGTTTTTTAATGTAAGATTCCCAATTACTTTAGCTGAAAACAACAACTGATATTAATCTGTAGGACATGATGTCTTGGATGAGTAGTGGAAGTTATAATTGAAAATTCTTTTGCTGAAAGAAACAACAACAACAACAACTATAACGTCAGTTGTGGTCTGTAGGTGTCTTTTATATGATCATGTTATGATATTCGATGTGTAAAAATGAAATCATTAGAAGTAATGGAAATTAAAGCATTAGAAAAGGTGGCCAGGCGGTTGGTTATTTGATATCTTGAGTAAAGCAGACAAATTGAGCGATTAATGTGTTTTTGTATCTAGGAGTTTGTATTGAAAAGTCTTACATTTTATGACGAATTGTTTTTTATTTTCAATAAAATTTCGCAATCAATCACGCTGTTATGAGATTTAATTGACCCCGATATCATAGTTCACATGAAGCTAATAAGAATATGATAATTTTATCTTCATACTATTGGGGTGATCACATTATTTTCTTACCATTAGGTTGAGAGTAGGTTTAATTAAATGTTTTGATGAATGAAGGTGGTGTTATGCTATTAATGTAGTATGATATCTTGTCTTAGATGAGTAATGGAAGTTGTTTGGGAGCTGTGAGTAAGGAATAAAAACCTTATCAGCAAGGTCGCTTCATATTTATCTGTCTAAAGTATCATCCAAATGGTGTTGTATGAAGGAGGAAAAACTGATAATTCTTCAAGCCCATAGTGAAGACCGTGGTGGAGGTTGAGAGTGGTAAGTTGTGGATTAAATTGAAAGTTTTAATGGATGGGTTTTGACATAATATTAATCTAGTAATATATGAAAGCTTCAGTGAGAGCGTGGAAGAGGAGAGTGTTATTTGTTTACCTTTAAATCTTAAGATTTATACTTTTAGCCTCCAGCAAGAATGTTTTTTTTCAGTTGGTTTGAGTTATTATATTAATATAGTATAATATGTCGCCTTAGATGAGTACTTGAGAGCAATATGTGGAATATGTTGTAGATGAGTAGTGAAAGTTGAAAATGTAAGATTCCCAGTTTCTTTACTGAAAAACAACAACAACTGTAACTAATATATACCAAATCATTTTTCACACAATCTCCACATCAAATTCATTATTTATTTTTTATATCTTAAGTTATAAACTTTTTTCTCTGTATTTCACATCCAAAAAGCGATCCAGAGCAAATGTCTCCCATGATCCTTTGCTGTGTTAGGTTATGAGAGTTCGGCAGCAAAATCCCATGTTATTTCTTATCATCTGTCTTGCTCTAACACATTAGGAAGCTTTAGTGAACATCTCACTCGGGACTTGGTCATATGCCGGCTGTGGATATGTATGTATGTAACACTGAGTGAATTAATGTAATGTTGTGTAGTGTAAAAGAAAAACTTTCATGGGTGATATGGGGATTGAATCGATGTATGTTATGCACTAGATTGGTGGTATATGTCATTATTTGATTGAAGCAAATAGTTTCACGACTACCTTACCAAGACTTAAATATAGTTGAAATTCATAAAAATGTTGAATCGATGTCAAGAACATGTCAATACTTGTTTTGAGCATGAGCAGTGGAAATCGTGCTCATTGCAGCATGTTATGAAATTCAATATCTAAAAATAGACCACATGAAGGTTATTGGGTTGTTAAAAAAAAGAAAAAAACATGAAAGCATTAGGTTGAGGAGTGGGTATTTGGAATGATATAAGTCTAGTAGGATATGGAAGAATTATTTATTCATCTTTAAATCTTACCATATTTGAAAAAATAAAAATTGTATTATGGTTATAATGCCATTTATTGAAATAATTTGTTTTAATTACATAATAGCTTAAGTCTAAGGTTGTTTTTTTTCTTTAGCTCAGGAAAGCCAAAATTTCATAGATATAGACTGATCCTTATAATGCATATTCCTTATGCCTTTACACCAACATGACTTTAGAAGGTTCCTTGTGCACCATTTTCACAAATAACATCTCTCCATCTTTACTTTTTGCGATCTTTGTTGGAATATCCTGATTTTTCGACCTGTTGGTAGGGGGCAGTCGACTCGTTTTTGGATGAAAAACTTTCTTCTGTATTTCTGGAAAGGATCGATTTCATAGATGTAGACTGAGCCTTATATGAATATTCTTTACTCCTTTCGTTCGTAGGCTTTAGAAGGTTTGTAGTATCCTTAGAACTCATGTTGAAATTATTGCGTAATTAGCTTGCCAAGAAACAGTGATCTGTTTGGGTAAAGAGCAAAATATCAACTGAAAAACAAGTTATGAAACTACTATTTATATGTATTTGACAAATAGTCTTGGAGGCAGCAATTTGTCCTTGACTTCTGACGTCACCTTAACCTTTGAAACCGAAAGTGTCTGCTCTTGGGTTTACTTGGATGATGATGATGAGTAGTGCAAGTTGTATGGGAGATTATAATTAGCTGTAATTAAACAGTAAAGAAGAAGAAGATTTCTGGTAACAGTATGTTCCATACATAATCTTACAGGTGGAAGAAAATTTTATAAGAATCTGGTACCTGCATTTCCTTATATACCTTAAACGTTGAATCGATGTCAAGAACATGTTAATACTTGTTTTGAGTATGAGCAGAGGAAATTCTGATCATTGCAGCATGTTATGAAATTCGATATCTAAAAATAGACCACATGAAGGTTATTGGGACGGTAAAAAAACATGAAAGCATTAGGTTGAGAATGGTTTCTATTAAGGCTTTGGTGAAAGAAGGCGGTAGTAGTAGGATGCATCAAACGATAGATATGCACAAGTCTGAAAACAGTGACAAAACTCCTCAGTCGAGCAGCATTGAGCTATTCAGCTGTTATCAGATCTGTTTGAAAAGCTGTTTAGCTGTTATCAGAGCTGTTATCAGAGCTGTTTAGCTGTTATCAGACCTGTTTAAAAGCTGTTTACCTGTTAGCAGAGCTGTTTTAAAAGCTGTTAAGCTATTATCAGACCTGTTAAAAAGGTGTTAAGCTGTAATCAGAGCTGTTATCAGAGCTTCTAAGCTGTATTCAGACCTGTTGAAAAGCTGTTTACCTGTTATCAGAGCTGTTTGAAAAGCTGTTAAGCTGTTATCAGACCTGTTTAAAAGCTGTTTATCTTTTATCAAATTTGTTTTGAAAAGCTGTATAGAGTCCCCTGTGACGTAGTTGATTACGGTTGTAGCCGCCAGGACACACACTTCTGGATCAAGGTCAAGGACAAAAATAAGGTGATGCCAGAGGTAAAGGTCAAGCCCACGTGTCAACGTGTTTTCTCACGCTCACGCTCAACCTAGCATTCTGGGTAAAAGGTTCAACCATCCGATTAAGAGCCCTCTGTGGTAGGCAGATATTATTAAAGAATACGTTCAGGAGCTCTGGACTTAGTAGGGAAATTTAATAATAAGAACAACATATATACAATAAAGCTCTTTTGCTTTAACTGAGATGTATAGGCCTAGATGCACAATCTAGACCGCTGTAGAATTGAATATCGATGCTTGTATCGATACTCAAAATAATGGGGAATGGTTGAAAAGCTGACCGTTCTGACTTGAATTAATGGAAACGCACTGATTGTCGATTATAGCAAAGCTGATTTTATTATTTATTTCGTTCAATATATTTATAACAAAATTGAACGCGCGTGATCAATATTAATAAATCAATTCACAAATTGACCTGTAAGAAACAGGGTTCATCGACTTGAGCGATTAATAATTTACCGCAGTGAGAATGCTGACCCAGCAGTAATTCCCCTGGCGTAAATATTGTAAAAACTGCATGTAAAGCAAAAAAATGGAAATTAGCACTGCTCACGGTGGTGAATTATGATCGCTGGTTCAATAAACTTAAGAATAACAACCCTTTAAAATGCTTACGCTAGATTAAATGAAATTCTTGGTTTATCATGATTATACTGAATTTGACTATCTTAAATTAGTAATGCTAATTTAATTTTTAACTTAATAATTATGATCTGGGTCACAACAATCGATTTATTATAAATTAAAAAAATATTAACATTTAATTCTTAGTATATCATTCTATTGTTGGGCTTCCTTTTTTCAATATAACTATAATATATTCTTTATTTTCCAATAATGTATATCTTGGACTATAACATAATTAAAACAAATTACTTCAATAAATGGAACTATAACTATATGTAATACATTTTTTATTTACAATACACTAGACTTAGGTCATATGTTTCTGCGGCCGCTCCTTGTTGCTCTGATGGAATTCAGTAATGTTTCCCAATTTTAGAGTATCCGTTGTGCTACTAACATTTAATTCTACGGTTGGGCTTCCTTAATTCAATAAAACTTTTTTGTTTCTCACATTCAGGAATATGTGATGCTAATGCATTAGCAGAATAAAAATAGGACAAACATCTATCGCATATATGCAATCTAGCCTTATGTTTTGAAGTTTATTTCCATGCAAGCCGTGAAAGATATTTAATCCAGCAGAAATGAAACCTGGTACTTTCATCATCATTATCATCAACGGCATCATCATAATCAGCAGCATCATCATCATCATCATCCTGCTCATAGTTATTTTGTATCATTAATAGATTCAGATGTCGCTTCATATTGTGTTTCGTTGGTCTAACTAGAACAGTGGTGAAGGAACGCTCTTTCTTTAGGATGAATACGCTTATTGATATATCGTTCTGGTCTTCAAATTGTTTAATTTGCTTAAGCGTCATAGGAAATGTTATTCCAATTTAGCACAGTAGAATAATGTGGATATGATGAGGTCCTATCGGAGTGAACATTTGCAGGATATAGCGCTGATGTTACGGCCCAAGCGAAGCATGCTTCATCACTATTTTGTACATTGATGCAAGCTTGCTTTAAAGCAATCTCCTTCGGGTGTTCAAATTTGTTGATATGTACTGCTAAATGTATAATGGAGTCCAATGTCCAGCCGCTATCTTTTTCTCGAAACTCATCCAGCTGAGTGAGTATTGAATCCAAAATGTTAACTTTATACCACTCATTTAAATTACCGTCCACATTGATTGGAGCAGTTCTTGCTTGTAAATATTTAATATCTTTTATAACCTCATTGTCACCGATATCCTTAACAAAATAAGCACACAACTTTGTATTAACTTTAATATTGAGATGCCGTTTTAAAATATTCTTAATACGGCGTATAAATAAATCACCAGCATCCTGTATAAATAGCTTAGGATCTGTATGATTAATATTTACAATGTTTGCAGCTCTAATTCTGTCTGTGAATACTGATTTTATTTCCTCCCACTTTACAAATCACTTTTTCTTACACGCTGAGTACCTTCTCCACCTCGACTGGTGGCTTTCAATAACATTCTCGGCGATTTAGTCTGTCCAATACAGCTCCCCATATGCCGTATTGTACCACTCTTTTTACTAGAAAACTTTCATTTATTAGCGCGGTTGACGCCACGGTCTTCACTATGGGCTTGAAGAATTATCAGTTTTTCCTCCTTCATACAACACCATTTGGATGATACTTTAGACAGATAAATATGAAGCGACCTTGCTGATAAGGTTTTTATTCCTTACTCACAGCTCCCAAACAACTTCCGTTACTCATCTAAGACAAGATATTATACTACAATAATAACATAACACCACCTTCATTCATCAAAACATTTAATTAAACCTACTCTCAACCTAATGGTAAGAAAATAATGTGATCAGCCCAATAGTATGAAGATAAAATTATCATATTCTTATCAGCTTCATGTGAACTATGATATCGGGGTCAATCAAATCTCATAACAACGTGATTGATTGAGAAATTTTATTAAAAATAAAAAACAATTCGTCATAAAATGTAAGACTTTTCAATACAAACTCCTAGATACAAAAACACATTAATCGCTTAATTTGTCTGCTTTCTTTACTCAAGATATCAAATTACCAGCCGCCTGGCCACCTTTTCTAATGCAGATTACAGATTAATATCAGTTGTTGTTTTCAGCTAAAGTAATTGGGAATCTTCCATTAAAAAACATAAATCGCTCAATATGTTTACTTTACTCGGCTGCTATGCGAATTTGTTTACTTTACTGGACAGTGCGAATTTATTTATGCAAGGAATCAAATTTGAAGCATTCCACATGAAGAGCAAAATTAGGCATTTACTAATTTCCATTATTTATCTAAGTGAACATATCTACCAACATTCGCTCCAATCAGCTTTGCCTGATCTATTTTTAGATATATCAGCACATGGCGCAATATTTATAAAAAACACCTACAGATTAAGATCATCAAATCTTTAATCCACAACTTCGATTACAGTTGTTGTTTTTGTTTTTCAGCTACTAATATTAATTACACCTGAGAAGGTAAGATCGCTCATATCTCGAACCATAGCCCGTAGAGGATTTCTGATGAAAATTTTACCCCTAGTACTAATGCTATTGACATGAACAAAAATATGAATTAGTATTAATACTTATTACACTAATTTTCTTAGGGAATTTCACATTTATTATCTACATAAATACACAGCTGCACACATCCACCCACGCCTTAGATAACGTTTCCTCAGCCACCAAGTAGCCCAGCCCAACATACCACAGGCACTCATACTAAAGTAAACAACTAAAACCAAACTCAAGCTGACAAGTATACAGCCCCGATATAAATTCGGTTAGGGTATTTCACATAATTACTTAATACACATTCTACCCAAGCCTTGGTACAGGTAACATACCCCAGTCCAAGACACCTCAGGCAGTCCTAGTCATAGTATCAGATATTGCCACCAAAGCTCTAAGCTAACCCCCAGTACTCAGATACAGGAGGGGGCACCTAAAGATCAAATTGTAGCCTCCAAGACCAGATCAAACTTAACCAGCAACCTCCACCAATAAAGATTCCCACCACTTCACAAATATTTAGAGCTACGATCTCCGAGATGAAAAATAGTCGAGCTCCAGAAATAGAATCAAAGACCTATGCTATTTTCCTATGCTGTAGAGTGCTAAGAGTGATCTCGTATCCCCAAAACTTGAGATGAAAAACTTAATGTCAACTTAGAGGCTACGAGTTCGAGATGAAAAATAAGCGAACTCCAGAAAAAATTGAAAACCTATGCTATTTCCCTATGCTGAAGAGTGCTGAAAGTGATCTCGTATCCCCAAAACTCGAGACGAAAAATAAGCGAACTCCAGAAACAAAATCGAAATCCTATGCTATTTCCAAGACAAAACCCAATACAGTCACGACACAAACCTACATACAGGTAGTATGGACTCAAACCACCTAGCGACGGTGGCGCCATCTGTGTAGAAATCCTGGAAGCTAAAACAGTGGGACAGAGTCCCCATAGCGTAACTACTGAAAAAAAATGAATTGGGAGGTCGACCACAGATTTCATTTATTTAAGAAAAAAAATATTTCTTTAATGAGTAAGAATTTTAAAGTACCCGAATGTCGTTAGTATACATGTCGTCAGACTAAAGGCCGGAATGCAATGTTGCCGACAAAACATTTACGACCGACAAATTAAATGTTATCTTCTGGCAGTAGCATGTTGCTGCACCCAATGGCACCATCCGATTTTGTCCGCGTAACTCGAGTTGGAGTTGCGAATAACTGGACTTTTGTCGTCGTAGTTTAAGTTTGGCGGTTTTAATTGCAATTTGCATTGCTTTTCCACTAGCACTTAATTACTTTCCTCGAAGTGATTTACACAAAGAAACTAATGTTTTAATTAAATATATTTAACCGGGTGTTGCTTTTACAGGTTAAACACTGCACAATTAACAATCTTTCAATCTATATAGGTAGTTTGTAAATCTTTGTACCATGTCCAGCATTTCCTTTTTTTCTTACTTTTTTTTATATCTTTGTGTAGCGAGCAACTTACTCTCAATATTTTTAACAGCTGTTTGTTATATCTTTCCCGTAAAAATATTTACAATTTTAGCACCTATATTTATGTCAACAAACAGAATGACGCTGTCATTGGAATAATTCGGTGAGATTTAGGACGACATGTCGGCCTCATTGTATTTAAGCATTAACTGTGTACGTTCTACTTTTCCTAATTGTGAGCAATACTAAATTTTTCTAATTAAAACAATGAAACGATTTTGTTTTATAAGGAACAAATTTTTAATTCCTTCCGGCAAATATTTATATGAATTGTTTGTTGTTTACAGACTAGATTAAACTTTACCAAAGCACTTATATCATAATCTTTAATCTAATAAATAGTACATCTAGATCAATTAGAATTAAATTTTAGTAGCTCTAAAAAAGAGCTATGATTCATTAATATTTACAATTAGCTTAGAGGGTAACTTATTCATAGGTGAACATGTATGTATGTATTGTGTGCGGATGCAGCGGATGATGTTAGTGTTAATTGTTTTTATGGTGTTTTAATGAATTGTGAGGTATAATAGACTATAATAGGAGTATTTAGGTAGCCCTTGTGATAATGTATGTGATTATTTTGCACAAATACGAGGTACGTAATCGGCTATTTATACATACAGTATGTATAATTATTGGCGATTTATACATACAGTATGTATACGCAATAGGTGAAGGCAGCGCCCAGATCAGTGACACACATGCGCGCGCCCCATGCGCACACGCAAATACACACACAGCCGCACTGAATGTGTGTGTGTGTGTGTGTGTGTGTGTGTGTGTGTGTGTGTGTGTGTGTGTGTGTGTGTGTGTGTGTGTGTGTGTGTGTGTGTGTGTGTGTGTGTGTGTGTGTGTGTGTGTGTGTGTGTGTGTGTGTGTGTGTGTGTGTGTGTGTGTGTGTGTGTGTGTGTGTGTGTGTGTGTGTGTGTGTGTGTGTGTGTGTGTGTGTGTGTGTGTGTGTGTGTGTGTGTGTGTGTGTGTGTGTGTGTGTGTGTGTGTGTGTGTGTGTGTGTGTGTGTGTGTGTGTGTGTGTGTGTGTGTGTGTGTGTGTGTGTGTGTGTGTGTGTGTGTGTATGTGTGTGTGTGTATGTGTGTGTGTGTGTGTGTGTGTGTGTGTGTGTGTGTGTGTGTGTGTGTGTGTGTGTGTGTGTGTGTGTGTGTGTGTGTGTGTGTGTGTGTGTGTGTGTGTGTGTGTGTGTGTGTGTGTGTGTGTGTGTGTGTGTGTGTGTGTGTGTGTGTGTGTGTGTGTGTGTGTGTGTGTGTGTGTGTGTGTGTGTGTGTGTGTGTGTGTGTGTGTGTGTGTGTGTGTGTGTGTGTGTGTGTGTGTGTGTGTGTGTGTGTGTGTGTGTGTGTGTGTGTGTGTGTGTGTGTGTGTGTGTGTGTGTGTGTGTGTGTGTGTGTGTGTGTGTGTGTGTGTGTGTGTGTGTGTGTGTGTGTGTGTGTGTGTGTGTGTGTGTGTGTGTGTGTGTGTGTGTGTGTGTGTGTGTGTGTGTGTGTGTGTGTGTGTGTGTGTGTGTGTGTGTGTGTGTGTGTGTGTGTGTGTGTGTGTGTGTGTGTGTGTGTGTGTGTGTGTGTGTGTGTGTGTGTGTGTGTGTGTGTGTGTGTGTGTGTGTGTGTGTGTGTGTGTGTGTGTGTGTGTGTGTGTGTGTGTGTGTGTGTGTGTGTGTGTGTGTGTGTGTGTGTGTGTGTATATATGTGTGTGTGTGTGAAGAGAAAATGAAAAGAAAAATGTATTCGAAAAGCAAAAAAAAGAACAATTAAAGATCACTCCTCCAACCAGTATCTTTCTCCTGTCCGATAGGCTCCCAAGGTCCTTTCGCAGGACATCGGTTATTGATTTTATTCGCAGTCCTTTGGCCAGCAAGCTCACGAAGTCTGACCGCAGCAGTCGCTTCTATGAAGAGCGCAAGTTAAGAATTTATATAAAAACAATATATATGTGTATTATAAATACAAAATTTGGGGTGAAAATGGTTAAATGAAACAAAGAAACAACAAAAACAGAAGTAAAGAATTAATTGGGGAAATGCGAATTAAAAAAGAATATTTGTGTGGATAAAGAGGAAATTAATTAAAATTTAATAGTTCTCTAATAATAAATAAATAAAAAAATATGAAGAGAGAAGGAAATTATTGCAATATAATTTTTCTACTGTTAATAATACCATTTTTCAGTTTTTAAGCCAATAAAATTCGACTTTAAACCAAAAAATGCAAACTTAAGCCAACGAAATTCAACTTTAAGCCAGAGAAATCAACCTTAAACCAAAGAAATTCAACCTTAAGCCAAAGAAATACCTTAAGCCAAAGAAATAATTCAACTTTAAGCCAAAGGAATGCAACTTTACTTGAAATAAAACAGACTTTTACTAAATAAAATAAAATTGCAATTCATTTCAAATAAACTCTAGTCCAACTAAAATAACAATTTCTACAGATTATAATATATTGCACCTGCAACGGTGTTTTAAAATTAAGATGTTCCATAATTTGTCATTCAATGAAAGTGATCTCCTGGGAAATTGCAGTCAAGCCTTCGCTAATTACCTTGTGATCAATATTAGGATCACTAAGAATTCATCTTATTGCAATTTTAACTTTGGAAAACACTTTATCGATTGGATTTAACGGCTGTTGTGAGGGTAATCGTTTCCACTATCAACAAACGACTTCGGAGTGCTTTCCCTCGAAAGAAGATCACCATACCATAGAAAATCGTTTGTTTTTAGCTTTTTTAACTTTTATTTATTACTGACAATTATTTGTAACTCTTGGTTTTCTAGTCAGATACTTTTCAACATAAACTACTATTACTTAGATACACTATTATTACTTAGAGCTATGTAGAGGTCTTATTCGTAGGACAATGTACATACTTAAATAAGTGTAATTTATTTACTCAAAATGCGCACAAAATACTTGAATGGATAGCATTTTATTTGATAAATCAAAAAGATATATAAGAATTTTTAAGGGAGAATGGTTTAATACATATACAAGAATAAATTTAAAGAAAAAGTTGCACTTCAATCAGCCATCATTCTTGATTAAATAGAGAAAGTTGAAGGGAAGAAGGAAACACGAAAAAGAGGAGTTTATCGAACGCAAAATGCAAGAGGCGCTCACCTAGTCAAACAAAAAATTGTATAGAAGGGAGGGGGGGGGGGGGCAATATCCACCGTTTAGGAGTTAGAGGGTGATTAAGAAAAAAAGCTAGTTTTTCAAAAATCAACCTTTATTTTAGAAAGTACTGGGTGCATGGTCACAGTTAAGAGCTCATTGTGTGCAGAACTTTATGGCCCTTCCAACGACTGCTCAACCAGCCGCATACCCCCCTCTTCTCAGGAGTTACGGGGTCTAATCAAAATATT